>JACEEZ010004087.1:0-40000 GCA_016584305.1 Chionoecetes opilio | reverse complement strand
AAGTCTCTTTAGAAGATTATTGGTAAGTTATAGTGAGTTTTGGTTAGTAATATTATTTTGGGGGGTCCAGGGCGGGGGTATGTAGGGTAGGGTGGTCCTTATCTATAAAGTAAAATTGTTAGTTCTGATAAACTATTGGGAGGCCCCGCCAAAGGGCTCCATAGGGTCCAAAAATAAGCCATGTAAAATATCTTTAAATTGGTTAATATTTAGAGGTCGCTCAATGACCTCAAAGTTCCCCTCTCTACTGTTGATGACTCATCACTCCCCTTTATAATCTATATGCATTATGCAGGGGTCCCCCCCATATCAAGATGTATTATGGGTACTAGCTGCTTCACGCAGGGGTATTATGGTGACCAGCCACTCGTTGTTGCCCCATTATGGTCCGATTGAGGGCATTGGGGAGACGCCGACGGTGCTCCTCGACGACTTGGAGGAGGTACCCAAGCTGCTCCTCGTCCTTGGTGAGTTGTCCAGAGTAGGCCTGAACCAGGGCGACTCCTCGCTCAGCGTGATCGTTTACTACCTCCAAATGCTTGACGGTAGCCTGAGCGGCATGGAATGACTCATCGCTTTTCCAGTCGGCAGCCGGGCGCTTGAGGAAGTCGTTCAGGAGATGAAGCTTCTTCAACATATTCTTTGTCGTCTTCTTTGTGAAGCTGACGAGAGTCATGAACTCGACTGTCTCCAGGGTTACCGTGGCTCGCTTCGGGGGGTCCTCTTCTCCATCCTTCTGCATCGCCGCAACCATTAGGTCTTTGACGTCAGAGGGAAGAGCGTCGTCGAACAAGGCCAGCCCGACGAGCTCCTCGCTCAGATACCAAAGATGAGTGGAGAACTCTCGTGATGTCACCTTTGCCAGTCCCGCATCGACGATCTTGTACTTGACCAGGGATTGCAGGAGGTTCAGGTCGTCCCGAGGTGCACTCGCTGCCACTGAAGCACTGTTCCAGGCCTTCGTGTATATCCTGGCTAAGAATACGCACATCTTCTGTAGCCCCTTCTCCTCTCTGGGTGTGAGTCGGAACTGGACGCGGAACATCCATATCTTCAATGCGTAGATGGCCTTCGACATCGAGCGGGCCTGGTGCATTGCTCCAGGAGCAGAGAAATGGATTCCTCGAGAGGGGGGAGAGCCGAGGAACAGCATCGTCAGCTCGATCAGTTCCGGGTAGTTATATCTTGGCTAGGAGTTCATCAGGGCCGACGACAGCCTGTCCAACATTGTCTCCTTGATGTCGGAGACCATCGCCTGTGTTCGTTCGTCCATGGTGGAGTCTTCGTACTTGGATCGATCGATGAACTTTCATCCCTGCTGGAAGCGCTTGTATAGGAGAACTTCCGGGGCAGACGAAGCGCCCATGCATTCCTCGAAGGCAGCAGCCAGGACGAGCTCCATGACATGATGACGACATCCCAGATGAAGGAGGTCCCGGCCAAGAAGCTGCTCGATCAGAATGCACGCCACTTTGTGACGCCCGGTGTTGGAGCTTGTCGTATCGAAGCAGAGAGCTTCCACCTTGTCTTCGATGCCCCACTTCTTCAACGCATCAATGACCGCCTGGGCCTGGGCATCACCAGTACCAGATGGCAGCTTCGGGACTTCAAGGAGCTTGGACTTTCCCCTGAAAGAGACGAAGATGGGAAGTCGGTCCACCTTCTTTTTCCCGGTAAGATCAGGGATGAGCTTGCCGTCCCAGTGGACCACCAGACTGTCCTCCGGAGTGAACCCAGCCATGATGCTTTCGAATGCTTCCTTCCGAAGCTTCATGCGCTGTCGACGAATTGAGGCGCGATTGAGGGCGATCTGTCCAAGATCATGCCCCAGACTTCGAACAGTTTCTCCCACAATCATAACGGCAGCTCTGTTCGAGACCTTGGTCCTGTCGAGGGCAGCAGACAGGGACGGAGTGACGACCACCTTTCGACCGCGCTTCGTGGGCGAGGGTGTTAAGAAGCATGGTCCACATTATTGGTCCAGCCACCGCCTCATCGCATGACTCCTCCTCTCCTGAGCTGCTGCTGCTGCTGCTTGCCAACTGGGCTCTCTCTTGCAGCTTTTCGGCTGCACTAGTAGCAACTGCTCGGCGCTTCTGTGCTGTGGCGACCAGCTCCTCTTCCTTTTTTTCCTTCTTCTGGAGGACGGTGTCAACAGACGTCATGCAGCCTTTCTGACCTTTCTCGCGTTGGACCATGAGGAACTCCTTGTCCTCTTTGATGGTCATCGTTTTGAGCGCATCTTTGTGGGCAATGTCGAAAAGGTCGTCCAGCTCTTCTTTGAAAGCCTCCTCGTTCGCTTGCTGTTTGTCGGTTCGGCGGTTGCAGTTCTTTTTGAGGCCTTGCCAACGTTTTACGAGGGCCTCGAGTTTCCGTATGCCGTCCTGTCGAAGGCGTGTCGGGATCCGGGCTCGCTTCCAGAACTCCTCCACCGTCGACATGACTGATGAAGATGCGGCCCGCGTGGTCTCATTCTTCTCCATGTGGAGGAACAGGAAATAACTGAGCACTTGCCGGTTCGAGGGAAGTTTGGATCCGAGGATCTGCTCCTCGAACTGATCTATGAGAAACAGTTTCTTACGGCTAGAACTGGTCATCTGCGAAAGAAGTACAGAGTGATATTAAAATAGTATGTCAAAATAAAATAATGGCAGCCTTTGTTTGGCGAAAACGCTTATATACTATAGTGATGAGTCATCAACAGTGGAGGGGGGGGGGGGAACTTTGAGATCATTGAGCGACCTTTAAATATTAAACGATTTAAATTTTTTGTACATGGCTTATTTCTAGACCATATGGAGCCCTTTGGCGAATCCTCTCCGGAAGAAATCCGAAATTCAAAAATAAGGACCACCCTATTGTAGGGGGGATGGGGGGTTGTAGGGGGCATCTCTCCCCCATTCTATAATTACGTTTTAGAGGTATCTGAAGGGATCTGTGGAGATCTGAAGGAAAAAACCCTAATAATAAGTGCGGGAAAGGGCTCTAGAATATTACGCTACCTTACTTTACCTGAGAAAGAGAGAGAGAGAGAGCACACACACTGTATTGATAAACAAAATGAAAAAGAAAATAATAGGTCTCTTTCCTTGACAAGGACCGTCAGGACTACAACAATTACCGCGGTATTACACTGCTCAGCGTACCAGGCAAGGTGCTTGCCCATCTATTGCTGACACGGATCCGCAGTCATCTGCTGAAGCATCAGAGACCTCAGCAGTCTGGGTTCACGCTTGGTAAGTCAACAACGGACCGTATCCTAGCGCTTCGTGTCCTGGTGGAACGCTGACGTAAGTTTCGACAGGGGATGCTTGCAGCCTATGTTGATCTTAAGAAGGCGTTTGACTCGGTGCATCGTGAGTCACTTTGGGATCTTCTGCGACTTCGCGAGATTCCTGCAAGGAGTATTGGTTTGATAACCGGTCTGTATTCTGGGACTGAGAGTGCTGTGAAGTGTGGGGCAGGTGCATCCAGCTTCTTTCCTGTAAATACAGGAGTGAGGCAAGGGTGCGTCCTTGCCCCATCACTTTTCAACGCTTGTATGGACTGGGTTGTAGATCAAAGTGATTGTGGAGCATCCGTCGGCAACACCAAGATCACTGATCTTGTTTTTGCCGATGATGCAGTAATCTTTTCTGAGTCGCTGGAGGTACTGGTGATGGCTCTCGAGACGCTGCGCGAGGAGGCAAAGCCTTTGGGACTTGAGGTCTCCTGGCTTAAGACCAAGGTCCAGGTGTTTGGAGACTTACTAGATGAAGCAGTACAGTCTGTTTTTTTGCGTGCGGCGAGGACATTGAAATCTTGGAAAGTTTTACATACCTTGGTAGCGCAGTCCATAATGACGGCGGGTCACGTCAAGAAGTCTTACGGCGGATTAGCATAGCCCACGGTGCTATGGACTCGCTCAGCGGGAGTATTTGGCGTTGTCGGTACCTGTGCAGGAGGACAAAGATCCGGATCTTCAAGTCGCTTGTGATCCCTGTCTTACTATATGGTTTTGAGACATGGACACTAAATAGTGACTTGAAGAGACGAATCAATGCCTTTGGTAATAAGTGTCTTCGCAGAATCATGGGGTATCGCTGGGATGATTACGTGTCAAATCAGCGATTGTACCGTGAGACTGAATCGAGGCCTATTACCTGCATAGGCCATCAACGCCAACTTCGGCTATATGGGCATGTGACACGCTACCCTGAAACCGATCATTCCCATCGGGTTGTGTCTGTAAGAGACAATCCGGCGTGGAGGAGGCCAAGGGGGCGCCCACAAGGCTCGTGGCTGGAGCAAGTTGATGTTTCTTGTCGAGAGCTGCTTGGTATGGGAAAGGAGCCTGCATGGAGACTCGCGCGTGGTGACCCCCAGGAGTGGCGTCGTAGGGTTGGCGAGGCGACGCGCCCCCCGGTGTATGCCCCCAATAATTGATGATTTCCCTGACATACTATATGCAGGTTGTGATAAGGAGGGTGTTTCCGTATGTCAGTCATGTGTGTGTGTGTATTTACCTAGTTGTATTTACCTAGTTGTAACATACAGGAAAAGAGCTATGCTCGTACTGTCCCGTCTCCAAATCTACTATAATCCAGTTTGCCTTTGAAGTCCTGAATACTTCTTAGATTAATCCCTTTTGCATCAAGGTTGTTCCAGGCTTCTATGCTTCTATACGGGAAGCTGTATTTTTTTATGTCCCTCTTGCATGTTGTCCTTTTCAATTTCTTCTCATGACCTCTTGTACTTCTATCGTCCCACACAAACATATCTTCTCTATCAATTTTTTCCAGACCCATTGATGCTCTATACACTGCTATAAAATCTCCCCTTTCTCTTCTTTTCTCAAGAGTTTGGAGTTTTAGCCTTGAAAGTCTTTCCTCATATGGTAAATCTCTCAGGCTTGGAGCCATTTTTGTGGCTGCTCCTTGTATTCTCTCAATCTTCCTGATATCCTTCTTTTTATGTGGTGACCAAATCACTGCCGCATATTCCAACCTTGGTCGAATCAAAGATATTATCAATTGCTTAATCATCTCTTCATCCAGATATTTGAATGCCATTCTTATATTCCTCAGCAACTGATATGTATCTCCTGTGATCTTGTTTATATGCTTCTCAGGTGACAAATTGTCCGTAATCCATACTCCCAGATCTTTTTCGACCTTTGTTTTGATTATCCATTCATTTCCCATCGAATACTTTCCTCTCTGTCTCTTTTTGCTACTGCCCACTTCCATCACTTTACACTTTTTAGCATTAAACTCCATTTCCCATAGTTGACTCCATCTGAAAATTTTATCTAGATCCTTTTGTAAATCCTCACAGTCCTCTTTACTTTCTACTTTTCTTAGTAATTTAGCATCATCAGCGAATAAACTCATATAACTATTTACTCCTTCTGTCATATCATTTACATAGACCAAGAACATCACTGGGGCCAATACGGATCCTTGAGGAACTCCACTTATCACACTGCACCATTCTGACTTCTGATCTTTTATTACTGTTCTCATCTCTCTGTTTCTCAAAAAGTCTTTCCCTCCCTTCAGCAAACCACCCTTCAATCTTCCTACATGTTCTAGCTTCCAGAGCAGTCTCTTCTGAGGTACCTTGTCAAATGCCTTCTTTAGGTCCAAGTATATGCAATCGACCCACCACTCTCTTTCCTGTGTCACATCGATCACTCGAGTAAAAGCTTAATAAATTCGTTGTACATGACATTCCTCCTCTAAATCCAAACTGGCCACCTGCGAGTGTTTGTCTCTTCCAAATATTTTAACCATCTGTCCTTCACAATTTTTTCATACATTTTTGCCACTACACTTGTTCATGATACTGGCCTGGAATTTAGTGGTTCTTCTTTGCCTCCTCCTTTGTGAATTGGCACAATATTTGCTCTTTTCCAATCAAGCGGGACTCTGCTCTCCTTGAGTGAACTCTCAATTACACTATGTAACTTTCCTGCTAGTTGGTTACTGCACTCTTTCATAATCCAGTTCGACACTCCATCTGGACCCGGGTCTTTTCTCACATCTTGACTTTCCATTAGCCTTTTTACTTCTATTACGTCTACTTTTATGTCTTCCATTATATTTTCTTTTGCTATTATATTTTTCGTTTTAAATTCACTTTCTCTTGTAAATACAGTCTGTAAGCACTTATTCATCACCTCAGCCTGTTGTAATGCATCTTAGTACACTATGCCTTCTACCTTCAGCTTATCTATTCCTTCCTTGTTTTTCATCTTTCCATTTATATATCTATAGAAAAGTTTCGGTTCGTTCCTACATTTTTCTATTATATTCCTCTCATAGTTACTTTCTTCTTCTCTTCGGATTCTTACATATTCATTTCTAGTTGTTTTGTACTTCTCCCAAAGGTTGATACTTCCTTTTTTCCTCCAACTATTCCAAGTTTTTTCTCTTTCTAGTCTTGCTAATTCACATTTTCTGTTAAACCATTCATTCTTTTTCTTTTCTCTGATAACTATCCTTGGAACATAACTATTTATTCCTTCGGTGTAAATTCGGATGAACTCATCCCATTTTTTCTGGGTACTCCTTGCTGCATGGAAACTACTCCAGCCTGTCTCTCCGAAGAATGTTCTTAATCCGTCAAAATCTGCTTTTCCATAATTGTATCTTCCTTTCTTGTGTTCTTCTTTTCTCCCCTCTGTTTTGCTATCATTTATTTCAAATTCAATAAGTACATGATCACTCTTTCCAAGTGGGCACTGATAATTTACTTAACTAATTACTTCCAGTTATTTCGTCAATAGTAGATCTAGTCTTGATGGTTCTTCGCTACCTCTGAATCTTGTGTTCTCTTTAATCCACTGAGTCATGATGTTATTCATTACTGTGAGGGCTGGAGAGTTGGGAGAATGGGGAATAGAAGAGAAGGAAGAATAAATGGGGAAAGAGAAGGAGGAAGAGGCAGAGTACTGATGACGGGGGTAGATAGAGAGAGAGGCAATTGATGTTGTGCTTACAACAATCTTCCTTATCAGCCCTATGAAGGGGTGGCCGGCGCCCACCTGCACATTTGCTGACCACAGCTCAGGGTCCCTCCCGTCCCCCGGCGAAAGAGAAGATGAGGGGAGGAGAAGGAGGAGAAAGAGAGAAAGTGAGAGAGAGAGTGAGAGAAGGTGAGGGAGAGTGTGAGAGAGTGAGAAGGTGAGGAGGCGAGGAGAAGGAGGAAGAGTGCTGAATCTTCATCCCTCAATTCACGCCATCACTTCACACTTATGTCAGCACTGAAATAACCTTTGACATGTACCCACCACACGCTGGGCCCTCCGCGGAACACAGAGGAGAGAGGACAGATTCTATATATCCTGCGGTGTGGCCACACGTCTTATTGCGTCGCGGTGATATCTTGCGAGACTAGTGTCTTAGCGCGGTGAGCGAGTTAGGTGGTATTCCTTCCAGATACCACGCGCTCAAGTACGTGCCAACACACGCCGCGTCCTTCATTACCAGACGCCCGACGCCCGCCACGCCGCTTGTCCCCTGGGGCAGGTGCTACTCATCTCTACGAAGTCCCGACGTCCTGCCAGGCACCTGCCCTGGTAGCTTTGCCCCTGTGTTCCTCCTGGGCTCCTGAGATGAAGGGGCCACGGCAGGGCAAATAGCGGCGCTCGGCGTTGCCCCTGTGGCTCTTCACTTTGCCCCAGGGACGACGAGCTTCGACGGGACGACTAAGGAATACCCCGCATAACCCCAGGGGCGGGAAGTGCAACTCTACGAGACCAAGATGTCCCTGCAACACTGCCCGCCCCGGTGATGGTTCCCCTGGGGTCGCCTGGCTTCCCGGATCCGCCGTGGGGCAACCAAGGGGCGCCCTCACTTTGCCCCAGGGGGTAGGGAAGTGCTACTCTACGAGACCATGACGTCCCTCCACACTACCTACCCCTGTGGCCTCTCTTCAGGGCCCTTGGGGAGCCACTGGGCGCTGGGGGGCAGGCACTAGGGGCGGGCGTGGGCTGGAGGTGCAACTCTACGCGACTACAACGCACTACTAAATACCTCCTTCAGGAGGTTTTCCCTGGGTTTCCCCCCCGGAACCCCGGGGCCTTACGAGCCACCTGCAACAGGATCTTAGGACCTCTTAAGCACCACATACAGGTCTTCCTGAAGGCGACGCAGCAGATGGTGATGTATCTATATGATTGACAGTGCATGACAGGGGCGGGCGATAATGGATTGACCCCGGGGCAACTTTGCAAGCTAGGGGCCTCGGGGGGGAACAGGGAGGGTCGCCCCCCGGGTAAAGCCCGGGGCGTTATAAGCCTGGGGAAGTAAGCTCCCCGTATCTCCGAAGCTACGGGCACTGCCCCGTTGTACCTTCCGGTACAAGGAGATAAAGCCCAACCCAGCACCTTCAGGTAGAGGTGCCGGGGTTATTGGTCATGCCACGACCAGCGACCGATTGGATAGAACCATAGCGGTTTGGGGGGACGCTACAACAGGAGCTACGTATATCAACACCCCCCGTTGAGCCTCCGCGCACGCAATTTCCTTCCTTTCCCCCTTCGGGAGTAGCGGAGCGGTGGTGTCCGCGGAGCTTAACATATTGGCGCACTGAGTAGGATCCGATCTAGTCCCTGGCGTGGTTTAGCTGTAGATAAGGGAAGAGTATTAGGCCCACCACCATATAAAGTATGAATGTGTGGAGTGACTGACGAACACCGGGAACATATGGTTAGCACGGCGAGCTGACTGCAGCGGCTCGGCGGGCTACCGTGTGCTCCGGTGGGTGAATAGGTAGGTAACGCTTAGGGCTGCGGGGGAAGTTCCTTATGAAGTGCCTGAGCGTGAAAGGACTAACACTTAGGGGGAGGATAACGGGTCGGTCGTAAGAGGAGGAGAAATATTAACTCGGCTCCCTGGCGTGCCTGGTGGCCGGGGAAAATAAGTACCTGGCCCACGATCTCGGTCGTACGAGGAAGGACAAATTAACTCGGCCTCCAGGTGACGAGTGTAGTATCAGCACCGTGCCGGGGCGGCCGGGATTAATTAGTACCTGGCCCACGATCGACTCACCCGTTCCCATCCTTATTTTACCCGGGGGGATGCTCCCTGACTCCTGGCAAGAGTCAGGCCCTGTAGACCCGTGCGGGGTTTTAAACGTACCCGGCGGGGTGGATCCGCAGCCCCGCCGATCTTGACAAAATTTCCCGCGCCCGGAACAGGGGGGCATGGTCAGGTCGGTCAAGAGACCTGAGGTATGGTTAAGGTCCTCCCGAGCTTGGTGGTGATAGGTAGGTAGGGTGAGGCCGTGGGGCTGACGAATGGCGATTCCCACCACATCCCCCCTCTTCGGGGGCCGAGGAGTGGCGCCCACCTAGTAATCCCCCCACGGTTCTCTGGGCGAGAAGAGGACAGGGATCAAGATGCCCTGCACCTTCAGTCCCGGGGGGATTCGCCCTGACTCCGCCAAAGTTCAGGCCCTGTAGACCCGACGGGGTATAAACGGCATCGATTCACGGGCATGGAACATTGTCGGGGACCCTCCCGTCGCACTGTGCCCTGTCATGTCATGTCATGTCATGACATGTCATGTCATATCTTGTCATGTCATGTCGTCATATCATGTCATGTCATATCATGTCATACCATATTGTGTTTCTGAGTGTACTGGTGTAAATTGTGTTTCTATTTCAGATGTAGTGATGGCGAAGACCGCGGTAATAAATTAATTGTCTCCCCACAGGCTCCCACGAATAACATATATATATATATGTAGAGTTAGGCTAATTCTCCCTCCACAGGTTCCCACCACACCATGGATCACAAAGGACCGCCCCAATTTAGTATCTCGCGGCAACCGACCCACGATTGAATCACAACCTTTGAGCTTCACCGAAGCCTTTTTGGCCAACCTTATTGACGACACATCATGGGATGCGCATGTTGGTTG
Organism: Chionoecetes opilio; assembly: GCA_016584305.1. Taxonomy (NCBI): domain Eukaryota; kingdom Metazoa; phylum Arthropoda; class Malacostraca; order Decapoda; family Majidae; genus Chionoecetes; species Chionoecetes opilio. The sequence goes on along the minus strand of JACEEZ010004087.1, from coordinate 30,088 downwards.
CGATCTCTCCTGCGCCCTAAACATACGAACCTGCACCCCTTCACACTTCCCTGAAATGAATGGACTCTTTCATCGTTGTCCGCATTCTAAATGCTTCCCAGGTGGTGCCTCATCCACACGTCTTTCACAGCCCTCAGACTCCTCTGACACTACGCCTTAATTGCAGGCATGGGCGTCGACAGGCCCAAGCACGACCGAGGACGGCCGTCTTCTTCGGATGGGGGTAATGTGAGGGCTGGGGAGTTGGGAGAATGGGGGAAAAGAAGAGAAGGAAGAATAAATGGGGAAAGAGAAGGAGGAAGAGGCAGAGTACTGATGACGGGGGTAGATAGAGAGAGAGGCAATTGATGTTGTGCTTACAACAATCTTCCTTATCAGCCCTATGAAGGGGTGGCCGGCGCCCACCTGCACATTTGCTGACCACAGCTCAGGGTTCCTCCCGTCCCCCGGCGAAAGAGAAGATGAGGGGAGGAGAAGGAGGAGAAAGAGAGAAAGTGAGAGAGAGAGTGAGAGAAGGTGAGGGAGAGTGTGAGAGAGTGAGAAGGTGAGGAGGCGAGGAGAAGGAGGAAGAGTGCTGAATCTTCATCCCTCAATTCACGCCATCACTTCACACTTATGTCAGCACTGAAATAACCTTTGACATGTACCCACCACACGCTGGGCCCTCCGCGGAACACAGAGGAGAGAGGACAGATTCTATATATCCTGCGGTGTGGCCACACGTCTTATTGCGTCGCGGTGATATCTTGCGAGACTAGTGTCTTAGCGCGGTGAGCGAGTTAGGTGGTATTCCTTCCAGATACCACGCGCTCAAGTACGTGCCAACACACGCCGCGTCCTTCATTACCAGACGCCCGACGCCCGCCACGCCGCTTGTCCCCTGGGGCAGGTGCTACTCATCTCTACGAAGTCCCGACGTCCTGCCAGGCACCTGCCCTGGTAGCTTTGCCCCTGTGTTCCTCCTGGGCTCCTGAGATGAAGGGGCCACGGCAGGGCAAATAGCGGCGCTCGGCGTTGCCCCTGTGGCTCTTCACTTTGCCCCAGGGACGACGAGCTTCGACGGGACGACTAAGGATACCCCGCATAACCCAGGGGCGGGAAGTGCAACTCTACGAGACCAAGATGTCCCTGCAACACTGCCCGCCCCGGTGATGGTTCCCTGGGGTCGCCTGGCTTCCCGGATCCGCCGTGGGGCAACCAAGGGGCGCCCTCACTTTGCCCCAGGGGGTAGGGAAGTGCTACTCTACGAGACCATGACGTCCCTCCACACTACCTACCCCTGTGGCCTCTCTTCAGGGCCCTTGGGGAGCCACTGGGCGCTGGGGGGCAGGCACTAGGGGCGGGCGTGGGATGGAGGTGCAACTCTTAACGACTACAACGCACTACTAAATACCTCCTTCAGGAGGTTTTCCCTGGGTTTCCCCCCCGGAACCCCGGGGCCTTACGAGCCACCTGCAACAGGATCTTAGGACCTCTTAAGCACCACATACAGGTCTTCCTGAAGGCGACGCAGCAGATGGGGATGTATCTATATGATTGACAGTGCATGACAGGGGCGGGCGATAATGGATTGACCCGGGGCAACTTTGCAAGCTAGGGGCCTCGGGGGGAACAGGGAGGGTCGCCCCCGGGTAAAGCCGGGGCGTTATAAGCCTGGGGAAGTAAGCTCCCCGTATCTCCGAAGCTACGGGCACTGCCCCGTTGTACCTTCCGGTACAAGGAGATAAAGCCCAACCCAGCACCTTCAGGTAGAGGTGCCGGGGTTATTGGTCATGCCACGACCAGCGACCGATTGGATAGAACCATAGCGGTTTGGGGGGACGCTACAACAGGAGCTACGTATATCAACACCCCCCGTTGAGCCTCCGCGCACGCAATTTCCTTCCTTTCCCCCTTCGGGAGTAGCGGAGCGGTGGTGTCCGCGGAGCTTAACAATTACCAAATCCAACAATGTACCACCCCATGAGTCTTCTCCTCCTTCAGTATACCATTCTTCCCAGCAAACTTCTTTGCAGTTAAAATCTCCCATCAAAATTATGTTCTCACAATTTTTCATCGTATTCTTTAAACATTTGCTTGTGTCTCTCATCATGTCTCCGTACTCCTCTCTCCCCCAGGAATTTGTCTTAGGTGAAACGTATACGAGTACTTAGTTTCTTATTCTTCCTTTTTTCATCATCAACCTTCCTTCAACCTCCTTTCCTTCAACACCTCTGCCATTCCTTCTCCTTTTTACACATACCCTACTACCACGTCTTTCCTTGTTAACACCATTACACCACCTCCCTTTTTCTGATTTCTGTTTCGCCTCCATACATTATATTGACCCTCTCCAACTGGCACATCCTCAGAATCACTCGGCTTCATTTCTACTAAACCCAATATGTCTGGTTTCTTGGCTCGCAGGTAATCGTTTACGTCTGTTAATGTTGACACTAGCCCATTTATATTTATGTACGATACCCGCCATCCTTTTTAATTTCCCTTTGAACTGTCTTCTCCTACTCTTTCTCTTTTAGATACCACTTCTTCAGTTTTTGGTCTAAAACTCTCCAATATAATTTCTGTTTTCCCTCTTCCGTTCTCAATTGGTTTTTTTTTGTCTTCTTTAAACGTGTGTGTGTGTGTGTGTGTGTGTGTGTTAAGGAAGTGATGTGTGTGCATTACTACAAGTGATCGGAATGAGGAAATAAATTATGTTAATAATAATAAATATTTATTATCATATTAAGGACGACGATAATAAAAATAATAATAATAATAATAATAATGCAAATAAAATCAATAAAAATAATAATGTCAATAATAATAATGATAATACTATAGCAACAACCCAAATGTGTGTGTATATATATATATATATATATATATATATATATATATATATATATATATATATATATATATATAATATATATTATATATATATATATATATATATATATATATATATATATATATATATATATATATATATATATATATATACGGTATATAGAGTATATACAGGCAGGAGATTTTCTCTGAGACAGATTTTGTTAAAAGTGATAGCTATTTTCAGCGTTTATTATCTTCTTAAAGATTTTTTCTCTTTGTCTTAAGAGTGTCTTATTCTCTTTTGTAATCACTTCTATGACTTTGCCGTAGCTTGTCAGGGTTTGCTGTATCGCGATTTCGGGTCTAAGAACCCTTCTTCAGCAGCATATGGAAGATGTTTCTCCTCAAAATGAGGTGAGCATGATTTAGATGCGAAGTGAAGCGCTATTATAGCCGGTGTGCCTGCCACGCAGCCTATTACCGATGTCGTTGATTGGTAGATAAGCTTTGCTTCTCGTCTTCTTGAGTGGGAGACGCTGATTGGTTGTTTGGTCTTCGCTTGGCTTTTTTGTGAGTAGACTGTTATTTGCTTTTGTTCTTTCATGCTGGGTTTGAGCTTGTAGGTCGTTTGCCTGTACGTTAAGTTGGGATTGATCTCTTTTATGTACAGTGCTTCTAGGAGGGAAGTCGCCGCACATCTGCACACATGTAAACCCAATTCTGTATTTTTTTCTAGAAATTTTTTGTTATGTTTGTTTGCCATTTTGGGTTAATAGGGGGATTTTTTGGGGGCTCCGGAAGTTAGGTGGCAAGTAAGTTTGCCCAAGTTTTTTGCCCAAAAAACCCAAAATTTCCCATGTGGGTTTTTTATGGGTTTCATTTGGAAAAAAAGGAAAACTGGGGAGCCCTTTCCCCTCACCTAATCGGCCCCCCCCGGACAACAAAGCGTCCAGACGTTTTATTTGCACCTAATTTCCGGACCCCAAAAAAAGTCACCTATTAGAACAAATGGCATCAATAACAAAAAAATTTTTCCTAGAAGAAAATACAAAAGGGGGTTGACATGTGTGAGATGTGCAGCGATTTCCCCCACCCTAGAAGCACTGTACAAAAAAGAGATCAACCCCCAAGCTTAACGTACGGGGAAAAACGCCCTAAAAGGCTCTACCCAGCATAAAAAGAAAAAAAGCAAAAAAACAGCCATTACAAAAAACCCAAAAGCGAAGCCCAAAAAACCCAATCAGCGCTCCCACTCAAGAGACGAAAAGGGAAAAAAAGCTATCTCCCAATCAAGGGGACATCGGTAATAGGCGGTGGCAGGAGACCGGCTATAAAAAAGCGTTTCATTTTCGCACCCGGGGGGCCCCTCTGGTAAACCCACAAGGGACGGACGTTTCCCGCACCGTAAACCCCCACCCTCTAACCCCTTTTAAAGAAAGGAAATGCTGTTCTTTTCCTTTCTTTTCCTTTTCTCTCTAATTTTCCATTGCCATTTGCATAGTTTATTGCATCCCTTTTTTTTTTCCCAAACAGACTAAAACCCGGGAAAGGGGAAAGGGCCGTTTAGGGTCTGCCATGAAAAAAACTCGTTTAAAGCCGATTTGGGTTGGTTTTGTACCCGATGGGGAAAACCCGCTTTTGGGTTAGGAATGGGGTTCCCATGGGCGGGGCATCCCAGGTATCCCAAGGTCACTCCCTACGACTCCTGGAGGGGGGGGGGGTTAGGGGGGGGCTAGGCGTTTGGGAATGGGTAGGTCTATGGGCACTTTTCCCCCAAATTTAAAACTTTAAGTGTTTGAAATCGACAGCTGTCTGCTTTTACCTTTAACCCCGGGCCTTTTGCGCGCTGATTGGCGACTTGATCTCCCAGGCTGTGCCCTTCTCGAACGGGAGCCTCTCGTTCTCCCCCTTTAGTAAGGCAGAGTAAATCCCAAGGGTACGGGAAAAAACTGATGTTTTATTAATGTGCTCCTGTCCCCGCCCAAAGGGAAAGCTTGGGATTATGAAGGCACCCTATCTCCCTCGGCCCCCGGGGGGCCCAGTCCTTTCCCATTCCAAGTCTGCTCCCCCCTCACCCTTTCTCCACTACTTCTTCCCCCCAAGACGGAAGAGTGCCGCCGCCCATCCTCCTCCTCAAGTCCATCGTTTCTCTCCCCCAAAACCAGGAGAAACGGGGGCATGCCCCCTTCCTGGGCCGACCCTCGCCCCTCCGCCCCTCCCTTCCTCCGCTAAAACCCTCTTCGCCACAAGGGGCCCGGGAGTGAGCGCCCCCGACCTCCCTAAAAGCCACATCGTTTCCCTTTAAAATTCTAAGTTTGCCATACTCCCGTTCCGGGCCCATCCTTTTCGCCCGACCCCCCTGTCCCTGTTTTCTCATCCTCCCTTGTTTTCCCCTCCCCTTTCCAAAGCCCCCAAGGGAATTTCCCACCCGTCTAACCCCGCGCCGCTGCTACAAACCCCGGGGCCCTCTGTCCTGGGTCCTTCTCCCCTTCGACTGCCCGTTAAATCTCGTCCTCCTCTGCGCCTCCCCCCCGGGGACTGTCCCAAACCTAAATTTCACCGTGCCACTACGAGGAGGGTTAAATTTTGGGGCCGCAAAAAAATCCCTCGTCGGGGGCCCTCCCCCCCAGGGAAACGAGCCCCAACCCCGATCAACCGAAAACCCTTTAAACCCCCATCGCCCCGGGCCCCCAGGCCGGGCTGTCAGAGTTGTCGGGGTCCCCCTCCTTCCGGGCCCCAAGTTTTTCCCGCCTTCAGATTTTCCCTGTCCGGAGGGTTTCGAAACATTTACGAAGCGGTCCCCTCCCCCTCGAAGATCTCTCCCCCGGGAATTTGAAATAAGGAACTTTATAGGCAAAGAAACAGCTGGGGGTCCTATTTCCCAAAAGACGGGGGAAAAATTTTTCCTCCCCTTTGGACGACTTTGCCTTAAAATTCCTCAGCCACCAAAAGATCATAAAAACGGGGCCCCCCGGGACCAACCGAAAAAGGGTTTTTTTTATTTTTTTTGGGCTTTTTCCCCTCAGGATGCCCTTTTCCAGCCTCCTACAGCGCCCCCCCCAAGGTGGGGGAAATTTAAATTCGAGGGTCAGTAATCACGCTTCAAGGAGCCCCCCCTTTCGGTTTCTGGGCCCACCTTCAGGGGTCCCTCCCCTCCTCACATCGATCTCGGGAATTGGGGCGTCTTTTATCCCCCCCCCCTTTACACACCCGACCCCCTGGGGGTTTTTTCCCCGGGCCCAACGTTTCCCGGGCCCCCATCAGGCCAGCTGCACGCGTCCCCCGCCGTGCGGCATTTGCAGTGGCCCCCTCATCCGACGCAGTGTGTCTGGAGAAGTAAAAGGGCCAAAAAAGGGGTTTGCACACAGACCCCCAACTGGGGGCCAGGCCCCACCATGCGGAAAACCCCAAAGCTGTCCTGTAGCCTCGCTGTGTCAACCAGGGCAGGGACAGCAGACGATTTGGGTACGGGGCCCAGCAGGTACCACAAAAACCCTCCGGGTCCCCGGGGCCACCTTCGTGTGGGGCAAGCAACGCCTCCCAGCCCACTACCGCGTTCCCTCGGCAACCCTCCAGGGCCCAAAAAGGACTTCCCCCCTTTGGGCTGACCCCCAACTTTCTCCGCCTAAAGCCTCGGGCACCCGTTCCCCCCCCCCCCAAAGCTTCACTCTTTTCCTGCTCCCCCCCCCTCCCCCTAAACCCGAACCTCCCCCGGAATTCCCCCAGGCCCCAATTGCTGGTCAGGGCGGACATCATGCGCACTTTTCCCCACGGAACTGACATGCAATTGCCAACATCATAAGTAAAAAATTTCCGGCGTCACCATCGATACTGGGCCCGGGAAGGGCCACAATCAGCAAGATCACAGACAAGATTTTTCAGAAAATGTCAAAAGCAAAGCAAGCCCACCCCCCTTCATCCAAAACCTCTTTAAATTCCCAACCCCTCAATCAGTCTTTGCCAGCCCGGTTCCTCCGACCAGGGCCCTAGATACACCAGAAGAAACCTCCGACCCCATAAATTGCTGTTTTAACAAACTTGCCATTTGGGAACTTTAAAAGGGCCCCTCAGACCTCGATTTCCCTTTAATCGAGGCACCCCAAACGGGACCCAATGGGATGTTTCCCCCCCTACCCCCCCAGGAGAAAAGCTGCCACACACGTCACCCTCAAGCCCCCAAGGCTTTTGGCCTTTTCATATCCCTCTTTACCCGGAAACCCCCCGAGGACAAAAATTTTTTTTTCCCCAAAAAAATTCCCTTCGTTCCCTACGCGTTGACAACCCCATCCATTTGCGGTGAGGGGGTGGAAGCCCTTTGCATTTACCCCCCATCTCCCAATTCCCCTCTTCAATATAAAATTTTGTACCGCACCTCCACGGCTACTTTGACCTTTCGGGAACCTTTTTGCTCTTGCGGGGGTTCTAGCGGGTGACCTTAATGCAAATCACCCCCATGCTCGCCTCTCTTTTACCAGCAAATGAGGCCGGGGCCCTCACATTTTATGGGATGCTGCATGATTTTGACCAGGTTTACACTTTTCAACGATTTTTTCTATTCCCCCCCACACATTCATGAAGGCAGATTTGGGCCCCCCCCCCCCAGTATCGCCTGCCTAGCCCCCCGGGGTTTATGGGGGATATCCCCTCCTTTACCAGGCTCACTTCGGTGGGGGTGGTTTGGGAAAACCCTGTAAAATCTTGCCCAAACTTTCCCCCGCCCAAAATCCCCGCTTTCACATGCGAGATGCCAAATGGGGAAAATTGGGTTTTTGAGCTTTTTAAATTTTTGAGGATCATTTACCAACGGTCCACACCCCACCTCCTTTAGCTCAAGCAAAACAGGCTCTTGCTATATCCTTTGAGAGCCCACCTTCCATTCCCGTCAGCAAAAACCCCGGGCCCCCCTCTATAAGGGACCCTTGGATTAAATGCCCCAGGGTTAAGGAAATCAAACCACCGTTTTAATGCCGCTCGCAAAAAAAGTTTTCCCTCGCAACCCCTTTCCCCCTTTCCCCCCGCAGCTACCTCCAAAACGTTGTTCGCCAAAGCACAGGCAGCAAGACCCGCCCCCGCAGCCATCTCTCCCCCACTGGTGCCAGGGTTTTCTCTTCCCCACACACCCCTCGGATTGATGGGGACGGTTCGGGCCAATACTCCCCTGGGTCCTTTTCCCCCGGTTTCCCACTCATCCTCTCCAAATGAGGAAGCCCCAAAGGGCCGGCCGAACTTTTTGCAGCCCGCACTTTCCCCCCCCCACTCTTCCTTCTGAGACCCGGCATATGCAAACAAAATTCTTGCGGTTCCCCCCATGCCCCCATTCACGCTACCTGCGCAGAAAAAGTTTGGGGTTGGGTTTCACCATTCACCCCAGATGAGTTGACGCGGCCCTTTCATAAAACCGGGCCCAACCCCCGCTCCCCGGGTCCGACCAAAATCCCCCTACTCTTGCTCTATCCCCTCGGCCCCCAAGGGCAAGGCTGCCCCCTTTGCACTCTTCCCAAACCCCTCCTTTGCTACTGGGAAAAGTTTTCCCGCTTCCCGGAAAAAAAGCCCCCCATCCAGCAATCCCCAAGCCCCCAAAAACCGGAGCCATGAGACCGATTTCTTACTCACTGCCCCTTCTAAGTCCTGGACGCCGGTTTTTTTGGTTTCGTCCCGAAGGGCAGATTTGGGGAGCTCCACCCCTCCCTTTTTTTTTTACCAGGCGAACAGGAGTTTTCAAATACTGCCCGATATCCCCCTTTTTGGTGGGCCTGCGTTCCCGGTCAGGGCCCTTTTTATATTTTTAGACCTCGGGGAAGGCCCCTTTTAAAATGAAAAACCCCTGGGATCCCGGAAAATCTGCCATCAAAAAGGAAGTGCCGGCTGCCTTTTTTCAATGGCTCTTGACTTTTCACAGACGCTCAGCCCCCGGGGGCGCTTTTAAGGAAGGCTCTTCAAACCCCGCTCCCCCAGCCTAAAGGCCCCTCCTCAAAGGGAGCTGTCTTTGCCCCCTTTCCCATTCAACACCCCATGGAAGGGTGTTTACCAAATAAATATGAGAGAGGATTTTAGCTTCTCTGCTATGCGACGACTTGGGTCTTTTTTTTCCTGGACGGTGCAACCTCAATAGTTTTCAGCAGCCTTAGACTGCCCCAAAAAACCTGCACCTTCTTTGGGGGTCCAAAAATCAAACCCCGGGCCAAAAACTCGCTATATGACCCTTTTGGGCCCAAACTTTTCCCCCTCCTCAGCCATTCCAGGGGTCGGTCTCCCCTGTCTACAGGACGCCCCCCACATCAATACCTTGGCATTTTGGGTCGACTCGAAATGTCCTTTCACAACACATGTCCCCTATGTTCGAGAAAAGTGTTTAAAAACACGCACCCAAAGGGTCTTCTTTTTCTCTCCCCTGGCGGCAACCCCCGGGGCGCCCCGCAACTCAACCCCCCCCCTTTTTCATAGCCGCCCTTCGTTTTTTTATCGATTACGTGCCCCCTTTCCCTTCCCGGGCCCCTCCGGGGGTGCCCCTTTCAGTCCCAGAGGTTTGGGTCCCGGGAAAGAGCAAGCGGGGCCCTCCGAATGCTCCCCGTTTTGGAAAACGCATCGTCCCCCAGGGCCCCCGGGAAAAGCGGACCCCCACCATCAGACACCGCATCTTTCGGGTAAAGCACACAGCTATGGCCCGGTTTCCTTTAAGACCCGGGCCCCAAACCCCCTCTTGCGGCCCACCTTCGCCCGGCTTCTAGCGTTCCCCCGAAAAACCCGCCCCGATGGCCCAATGGGTTCACCCCCAGGTGATGCTCCCGAGCGCTTGGAAAATGCTGACTTGGTCCGTTTTGGGTCCGGATCGGGCCCCTCCCCCACCATTTTCCCCCGCCTCCTTGGGCCCCCCAAAAACCTTTCCCGGGGGGGTTTTTTTTAAATTCTCCCGTCCGCACTCCCCCCAAAAAAAACAACTACCCGCCCTTCCCCCCAGGAAAAGTCTTTGCCACAATCGCACCTCTTTCTACTCCGAACCCCTCTCTACTTCACTGATGGTTTTTTGCCCGGTGAAAATGGCCCAAATTGGTTCCGCCTTTTTTCAGTGGTGCCTCCAGCGATCACTTTGTTTCCCCCCCAATTCTTCTGCATTCCCAAGCGGAACTTGTTTGGGGTGGGTATTCCGCCCTTTACCATGCTTGTGAGCAAACCCCTTCCTTTAAAATTTACCTTTTTTACTGACTCACTCTTGCCTTTAAACCCCTTTAAAGCTTTCCCCCCAAAGAAAAATGTCCCAAATCCTGTCTTTCCCCCAAACCCTCATCTCCCGAATTGTATTGCCTGAAAATAGATGTTTTCTTCATTGGGGGGCCAAAACCCTGTCGGTGTATCCCGGTAACGAACGAGCAGAAGAGGCAGCAGCAGAGCCAGCCCCAAACGCCGGAAAGGTTTCCTTTTTCCCCTTCCCCCCGTTTGCCCAAAATAAAAATTTTTTCTGTCAACCGAGCGGCCCTTTTAGGCCCCCCAACTTCTTCTCAACGACGCCCATGGAAATATGGGGTCTCGTTCTGCCAATGGTACATCACAGCCAAACCCGAAAAAACGCCCACCTCCACCCTTTCCCGGTTATCCACCCCGTTTAAGACAACTGGGCCGACTAAAGGCTCGGCTTCCATTGCTCCACCCAAATACTTGGTGACGACCCTGCCCCCTGTCCTCACTGTTTCGCAGAGCCACAAAATCCCTTTGAGCACTACCTGCTCCACTCCCCAGCATCCCACTCAATTCGCCATCTGATCCCTGCCTTCCCAGAGCCGGAATATGTACGGGCTGCACGTTTCGTTGCCTCCTCACCTTTACCTACGCTCGCTGCCCTTGTTTCCTCCTACCCTCCCCCCCGTTAACATTATTTATAAATAATGAACACTCTGACGGGCTTTATATTTAGCCCGTGCTTCTCTCTTCAGAGAAAGCAATAGGGAAAAAAAAATACAACCTTCGGACCGGCTGGTGCCTTCTTGGATTCCGTTGTAATTGAATGAAATGTCTTGGAGTTTTCTTCTTGATTGGATCATAGAAGTTTTACAGATGGATTTGGACCGAGTCTGAGTGTTGCAAACTGTTCTACTATAGATTTCCCACGCTGTCGTGCAGTCATCAAGTCATTTTTTATATCATTCGGAGCCACATCATTTGTCGAAATGCAGATGAGCTCTGCTGGTTCACGTCCAAATGGATTGAACGCATCTAACTGATTCATCAACTTTTGAATATCCGCTTCATTTCGCTTAGTTCTTGCAGACAACCGGTTTGTATGCGTTGTTGGTAGACTAGTCGTCATGCCGGCCAGTATACGAGCATCATCACTCAGTCGAGCACGTTCGCTGCAGGTGAGTATCCAGCGGTTCATAGCTGATTCGGTGCGTATTATGCCCACAAGACCTCCAGAAACTTTACATATCTTGTTGACAAATTCAAGTGCCTGATCGGTTGGGACTTGGTTAAACTTCTGCAATGAACTATGTTTCACTACAAAATTTCCTTGCATGAGCTCAGCGTGTACAGTAGGTGAGGCCTCATCGAGTTGCTCCATGTCCATAAGGTACACTGTTCCCCACCTGGTGTAGTTGACATGGTCGTACACTGCTAGAAGTGGAAGAACTTCTTTAAACATTTCGATGTGGAGGAGCCAATTTCCATCGCGTTCAGCCCTGATAAAGCACATGAGGATATTGGTTAAATCATGTATCCATTCCACAGCATAAATGTAGGATTTCTCGGTTGTTGTGGATGAAGGTCTAAAAACTAATGATATGAGTCTTGGAGTAATTACACCGCTTGAGAAGTGGTCGATTTTATTATGGCCTCGTTATTGTCATCAAATGCTGTACGTAGCAAGTCTAGTGTCTCATTCAAGTCAGACATATCTGTTGTGGTGTTGTCCACCCTCCAACATTGGTACGCCTTCCATAGCTGTCTCCAGAGAGCCTCTGTTAGCAGTTTGTGTGCGCGGACAGCTCGGTTCCAGCTCTTGCCTTCCATAATCTTGTTCGTGGTTGTTTCCGTGTAGACTCCAGACTCAGACAGAATATCAGCTAGGCCAGAATCTTTGAAGTGTTGACCTAGGGCTTTCAAGTAATTCATACCGATATGGAATCCCCCTAGTCTTACGGTGACATTGCCGAACTGTTCTGGATTATGCCACAGAAGCTCCTTGGCCTTGCAATACACAGCCTCGTCAAATGTCACTACAACCGTGTCCTGTCCGAGAAACTTGACGATTGCTTGGCAACGCATGAGCACTGTTGCGATTGTGTCCATCTCGTGAGCTGGGGCAGGGATGATCGGTAGATACCCTACAATACTCTGAGGATGGATGCTAGTCGAGACTTTCTGGTTGAAGATTGTCCATTCTGGTATTTTCTGACATTCATCGGTGCTATTCCGGGCGCATAACCAAGTGATGTCTAGTAGTTTCGGTTTGCTCGTCACAGACGTGTCGGATGACATTTCCAGGTTAGTTCCGTGCACAAAAGTTGGAGATGGGCGCTGTGGTCCAAGCCTAGCTGACTGTAGCTGATTAAGTTCCACCGGTACCTGCTTGAGTGACTTTTGTTTGCCAATTGATTAGTTATTGGCTGCACAGGTCCTCTCTGAAAAGCAGCCATTTGAGTTACATGGAAGGTACCCTTTCCGTCCAGAGTTTCCTCGATGATGTCGAGATTGTCAGCGGAAAACTGCACAAATCGGCCATGTACCAGCGATCTAGGAATCACCACATTTCCAGCTTCCTGAAAACCTTTCAACTGATCATTGGCAATAGTTGTGTCGATCTTTCTAAGTGTGTCGTAGCTGACGCAGTCGCCTGCATTGCACAGATAATTATTGATGGTAAGGGCATATATATTCAGAAACAGCCGGATGACATCTTGTCATAGATGAGCAATTTGTGCTAGGAGGCGAAATCCAAGATGGTCGCCATCGAATCTGTGAAAATCTATTTTCCTCATATCTTCGTAACTATATGAGATACAAACACGAATGAAACGTCCTTTTATATGTTTTCAGGCATCAAGGTTACAATGCTGCCATTATTATATCAATAAAACACACAAGAAACAAGATGGCCGCCATAAATGTGTTTTTCATTGCAGAAAATTGACTTTCTCAACAGCCATTGCTACATGGCATGTAAAAGCTGGTCCAAGTATTGTAGTATAATTGTGTACATATTCGCGATGTGCTGCTGGCGTGTGAGCGGTGTTGGTGTGCTCATGTGCGGGGATTTCCCCAGACGTGGATTTCCCCAGACGTGTTTGTGCGCTGCGCGGCGGCCGGCCGCGGGCGGGGTGAAAGCAGTGCGCTAGGAAGCTTGGGAAGGTACGGAGGTGTGTGTGTGAGCTGTGTGTCAGTCAATACAGCAGCCGATTGTCTCAAGTATATGATCTTGTTAACTGGTGTTTAGTATATATACATTCAGAAACTGACAGGCGACATCTTGTCACAATTGAGCAACTTTTGCTGGGAGCATAAATTCAGGTTGACCGCCACCGATTCTGGGGATATATAATTCACCTCGTATCTTTGTTACTAGATGAGCTAGAAACGTGAATAAAAGGTAATTTTATATGTTTTCAGGCATAAGGAATCCAATGACGCTCTGATTTTTAGAATAAAGCACAAAACAATCAAGAAAGCCGCCATACAAATACATGTGTAGTTAAGTTTATAATGAAATATTTGTTGTTTCTAGGTATTTGCAATGGTACTTGTGCGGTGCGGTGGTACTTCGTAAGTCATGGCCAGTGAGTGCTTCTTCAAATGGAGGTTTGCGTGTGATGAGAAGCCAGAAAAACTGATCGAGTCTGGACTGAGAAGAATTGAAACCATCATCAAGTGCAGCAAAATATATCTCGACGGTAAACATCAAGTACTTGAGGACTCTGTGCAAGAGGATCGTGACTTTACTGTGAAATGCCATAAGAGCTGTGTATGTACATATACATCCAACACTCAGATACAGAGACATCTCAAAAGAACAAAACAAAATGAAGGACTTTCTGTGAATCCCCCCAAGAAAACACGATTTTCATGTGCTTCAAGCTTTAGCTTTCAGGAACAATGTTTATTCTGTGGGGAGGAATGTACGTTGGATAAAGATACAAAGAATCCTGTTCGGTGGAAGCCAGCATACCTGTGTCGTGAAATTGCACGAAAAGGAGAGAAATCGCTGAAGCAGTATCTGCTAGAAGCATGTGATTACAGGGATGACGAGTGGGCCACCACTGTGAGAGTGCGCATACAGAGAGCCATCAGTGACTTACCACGCAGCAGACCCACGATACCATGTCTCTGCAGATGCAGTTTACAGGACAGAGAGCATTTACATGTGCTGCAGGCTCGATATCAAACTCTGTAGAGGTGGATGATGCTCTGAACTGTTTGATTCGAGCACTCAAGGAAAACCCGAAGCGCATTTGGAACTCCGTGGAAATGTTCAATGCTTACAGTGGATATGGGGGCAGCAAACTCTCACATGTGAGTCTGGTAAAACATGTCTCTGAATATTGTGGGGAGGACCTTCTGGTACTAAGTTCTCCTGGCATAGCAAGTATCCTAATCTTCCGTAGTATAGCATCCACAGTACTGAAACTGGTTGATGAAGAGGACGATGATCTGGATGTCGCTTTGTCACAAGTCACCAAGAAAGTCACGAAGGAAGTTAAGGAGATTCCACAGGATAAACTTCACTACGAAACCAAAATGAACCGTGATATAGCCGCAGAATCCTTCAGCGAAACCATGCTCGGTCTACTATCTAAGTTGTCTCCTAAATTAGACAAGACTCTGCCTGCCATTCTCATTGGCTTAATCATCACAACTGCACTGCATAATCACCCAACCAGTCTTCAGATTGATCTTGGAGTAGTGATTCGGGACTCTAAGAAACTCACTGCTTTCACTGATGATGCATGCTCAGAAAGCATTGGCAAGACAAAGAACTGACAAAACAGACACAGCCTTTCTGGAAGACATCGTCATCAAAGATTGATACCCCGAGTACAATGGGTACAACACAGCCAACAGTCGCCAAGAAGGCATCTCAACCCAACCAAAAACAAAAGCTGTGTATCTGCCACTGATCGATATGACTCCGTCCAATCCTGACACGATGATGACGGCCCTGGCACAGGCACAACATCTCACCACAGCAGACAGGCCAGGAATTTGTTTGTTTTCACATGCGACTTGCAACTGTACCGTGTGGCTCTTCACGTAATGTGGACCTACCCAGACCGATTCCCAAATGTCATCATGCGGCTCGGAGGAATGCATTCTCTTATGAATTTTGTCGGATCCGTTGGTACTTTGATGGCAGAAAGCGGACTTGCCGAAGTGATGAGTGCTGTGTTTGGAGGAGTGCCGAAGATGTTGTCTGGTAAGAAGTTTCCTCAAAACGTGAGGGCCTACGACTCGTTGTGGAGGAATACTGAGGAGTATCATAGAGCAAACTCCAATTACACGCAAGCATGATCTGATGACCATATTGGAAGAACCTGCCAGCAGAAGTAAAACCACTAAACTATGGGTTGATATACTCATAAGGCCAGTATTCATCATGATAATGTTTATCAGAGCAGAGAGGGAAGGAGACTGGCCACTTCACCTTGAAGCCTTTACCCTGATGATGCCCTACTTCTACGCGGCTGGCCATGTGCACTACGCACGATATGATCTCTTCTATCTCAGATCGATGGAAGCTTTCCCCACCAAGGTCCTGGATCTGTTCATGAAAGGGGAGCATGTGCTGAGACATATTTCTGGGATCTGGAATGGGATCTGGAGCGACATGTACATAGAGACTACTTTCATGAGGTACGGCCATGGAAAAGGAGGCATCATCGGCATCACTTTGAAGCCTGAAACACTCAAAACATGGGCCATAAGTCTTCACCTCTGCAGCAAATTGGTGTCTAACCTCAGCGAAATGGTCGATGGTGATGGAGGTAATGTGCAGTTCATTCACAAAGAAGTAGCTCAAGCTAGGATCTCCAGTGACAGAAAGGACAGAGAGGGCATCCGACACAAGCTCGAGTTGAGCATCAATCCTCTGAATCCAGTGAGTCATCCTGAAGGCATAGTGAATATTGTCAGTGGCAGGGTATGTCCTGTTCAAGTCAACGTGCAAGATTCCCTTGAAGTTGGAAGAGAACAGATTGCTGAATTCGAAACGACTTGGCCGGAGTATTTCCATGATACCATCAACAAAAAGATCACGACCATGGCAGTGACGAGGAAAAGTGTAAAAGTTGGTGAAACAAAAGTGTTTGACACATCTACTCAAGAGTAGTAGGTCTTCAGGCCAGTTCCCGTCAAGTGGACATCAAGGAGGTTCTCGCACATGAACTGGCACCAATCCCAACATCAATGTTCACAGATGCAGGAGAGATGAGATGCTCAACAGGAAAATCCGTGTTGAAGACTCAACTGAAAGTTGAAGAAAGTTGAAGAAAGTTGAGGTCTCATCCAGAAATGCACAAGCACAGACATCACAATCATCGATGGTTCTGCTCTCCTCTGGGTGATACACTGACCTGTGGGTGGGTACAGTAAAAACGTATGTGTCAAACTTCAGACAACATATTGAGAGGAAGCTGCCAAAAGGAGATGTGTACTTGGTGTTTGATCGGTACTATGAGTACAGCACAAAAGGTGTCGCAAGAAGTGCGAGGAACACTGAAGCCAGTAGAGTTCACCAGCTCTAGGTTACAACGGAGCTGCCATCACAGAAAATAATCCTGACTGTCACTGAAAACAAGAAGCAGCTCATTGACATAATCTGCACTGAACTCAAGGAAGACGTTTCGTTCCATCGAAACCACATACATAATCACAAGCTGATCATCACATCCAAGACAAAACTCCGAATGAGATCAGCAATGGAGGACTTATCATCAACAGAGGGGATATGAACACTACACATGAAGAGGCAGATATCATCATCGTTCAACAAATGCTCATGCTGCAAAGGAGAAACCCCAAGCATCACCGTCTTATCAGATGACACAGACGTGTTTGTACTGCTTCTACATTACTATCTGGAAGATGGTCTTAAGTTCATGGTGAGTATGAATCTCCAATCAAAGATTGAGCAATAGTCGATATTCGGCAAGACCGTTGAGAAGCACATAGATATCATACCAG
Source organism: Chionoecetes opilio (assembly GCA_016584305.1). Lineage (NCBI taxonomy): Eukaryota > Metazoa > Arthropoda > Malacostraca > Decapoda > Majidae > Chionoecetes > Chionoecetes opilio. Next base: position 13,105 of record JACEEZ010004087.1, on the reverse strand, counting down.
AAATCCTAGCTGCTCATGCACTTTCTGGTTGCGACACAGTTGCTTGCTGTTTCGGCATTGGAAAAAGCACTGTTCTGAAAGTTGTAAGAAGTGGACTTCTTCTGTCCACTTCTTGGACAAATTGATGCTTCGCTGCCTCGGTGATACAGCAGGCAACGAAACTCATGACTGCTTGCTATGGACAGAACAACAGTGACACGATGTCAAATGCACGACTCATGCTTGGACAGCAAAAACAGGCAAAGGGTATACATCAACACTAAAATTAGGCTCTCTACCACCGAGGCCTTCGAGGAAAACGAGAAACGTGCGCATCATCAAGCATCCATATGGCGCGCCGTGAAAGATCCACCAAAACTGGACGTTGAAAAATATGGATGGAAGAAAGATGAAACCAACAGATCACTTGTACCTACGTTAGTTCCGGATACAGTCAGCCTTGCACCAGATGCTGTCTTGCGACTGATCAGGTGTGGATGCGAGAGTGACACACCTTGTCGTTCATCCAGATGTGGTTGCCGGAGTGCCAATTTGTCGTGCACAATGTTCTGGGCCTGTCACGATGGAATTTGCTGCAACACAAATGCTTTGTGACTTGTGACAGTGACTATCAGTCGAAAAATCAAAATCCATATCTTACGTTTAACAGAATACAGAAATGTTTTCAGTGATTAAACTAACAAGTTGTGTCTCATGTGATTTAACCAGAAATTAACTCATGCGTCGTTGCAAGAAATGCAAAATAATTTACAAATAAGCGTGTATTTTATGATTAATACCACACAGACCTTGCCAATCCGTGCTATTGCATGTCATTAATCAGATCTAGTAATGGCTGTTGAGAAAGTCAATTTTCTGCAATGAAAAACACATTTATGGCGGCCATCTTGTTTTTTAATTTTTTATTGATATAATAATGGCAGCATTGTAATCTTGATGCCTGAAAACATATAAAAGGAGCTGTCATTCGTGTTTCTATCTCATATAGTTACGAAGATATGAGGAAAATAAATTTTCATAAATTCGATGGCGACCATCTTGGATTTCGCCTCCTAGCACAAATTTCTCAAGTATAACAAGATGTCATCCGGCAGTTTCTGATATATATGCCCTTACCATCAATAATCAACATAAAAAAAACTGTATACTCCAAAATGAGGTCCCATGGTACTTCTGCCGGACTACTATAGTGAAGAAGTAATAAGAGGATGAAATAAGGAGTAAAGTGGAAGCAAGAATCAGACATCTAGTGGTGAGGTGACAAACTTAACGGTATTGTGGGAATTATACTTAATTTGATGTGAACTCACCTTGCAATTTACCCAAGAACTACCTATACTGAGAGCCCACCCTATTTAGTCACTAACTAAGGTATACTCATCAGTGGTAGATGGGTTGAATGGTTGAAGGCTTGCTTATTATTTGCGAGAAGTAGAAGTGGCCGGTGTGGGGCACTGGTGGCTGGTTGTATGGTGCACGTGTCCTAATGGCGGCGACTGGTGGGCGACGTAACTTTCCAGAGTCCCGTCGGCTTGAATTATCCCAGGGCGCGATACTGGCTTATGGTGTTTATACCACGTCCTTTTTTCACTAACCGATTGATCGGTTATGTTGGCTCCACATATTAGGATGATGAGCGTGACTACACCTTAATAGTGTAAAATCAAGAGCGTGACTGACTGCCTTGACTGAAAACTCTGATAAAGTCGGCAGGAGCTACACACGTGGAATGTTCCAATAATGTATCTTTCTACACGTGGAAGGTTCCAATATTTTCCTCATAACTCTTATATTATGTTAACCCTTTGATTATTTGTGGTACTAGTTAATACCACCATAATTATATTACTATATTTAATGTATCTTAATCTATACCCAATTCTACAGTAATATGTACATATTGGAATTTTATTCACCTCCCCTGGTGACAGGGGAGGTGGATCCCATCATACCATTCTCCCGATTAGAGAGCGGTTTTAGTGGATAATTTCCACAACTGGGGGCCGAAGAAAAATGAAAGTTTGCTTCAGGTGATTTGACCCCCTTTTATGAGATTTCTCCAAGTGGTTTTACACTTTAAAGCAGCTTGCCTCCGTGGTCGGGAGTCCCCTAAGTTGGCCTGCCACGACGCAGACTTAGAATCCTCATTTACCTCTTCAGCTAACTCTAGGGGAATCAAATTATTTACCGTCCGCACACATAGTAACTCCACTGACCTCACAATCCCCTTTCCATCAGTATGCAATTTTGCTATTTTTCCTATAGGCCATTGCGAACGAGGCATATCTCCCCTAAGGATTACTATATCTCCTACTTTAATTGGACTTTGATTTTCTGGCCGTTGAGCCCCATAAAACTTTTCCCTTAGACTCAGTAAATAATCTGCACTCCAATGCTTATCCCATGACCTTAAAATTTTACTTAAGGTGTGATAACCTTCCGGAGATGTTGAGCTGGGTCATTTATTGTAGGATCTTGTATATGCCCCCTTGTTTATAATAAAGGAAAGGGTTCCAGTCTTCTCCCATAAATTAAATGTGAGGGAGTAAGAACTTCTATATTTGTTGATGAATCATCTAAGTAGGTTAAGGGTCGGTCATTGATACGGGTCTCAATCTCAGTCACTATGGTTTTCAGGTTTTCTAGACCTATCTTTGTTTTGTGGAGTTTTCCTATGACAAGACTTAACTATGCCAATCATTCTCTCTGTGAAACCATTTTGCCAAGGAGCTCTAGGGGTAGTAAAAGTCCATGAGCATTTCCTTAACTCTAGAGATTTTTGTACTGATGGATGATTTAATATTTCTAACAATATGGTGGAGGCTCCTACGAAGTTAGTAGCATTATCACTAATCAATCGCCGAGGACACGACCGCCGAGCCACAAACCGCCGGAACACTTGAATAAAGGTTTCGGCACTTAAATCATCAGCTATTTTTATATGAACAGCCCTTGTAGAGGTGCAAGTAAATAAGCAGACATATACTTTCTTGGGGGAGCATTATCTCCTGTAATTATTATTGCCCCAGTATAGTCGACACCAGTTACCTCAAATGGTTTTAATAATTGTACTCGATCCATGGGGAGTTGAGGGGGCCCGGGATAGGTGATCAGTCTTCCCTCATATCTCATGCATTTGATACAAGATTTGAGGTAGTATTTAACTGCCTGTCTACCCTGCGGTATCCAAAATTCCCTCCTGAGATAGGCTAATGTGTCAGCCATTCCACCATGTAACGAGTTCCCATGAGATTCATCCACTAGCAATTTAGTAAGATGATGACGTTTGGGAATTAGCATGGGATTGCAGGTTTTATCGGGAAGATCAGCATTCCAAATTCTTGCTCGACACCTAATGATGCCCTCATTATCTAGGTAATGGTACCTAATTAGGTACCTAATGATTTGATTAGTTTGTTCCTACGGGGGCTGGCCGAGGCTAAGAGCTGATATTCCTCAGGAAATTCCTGCTTTTGTATTGTTCTAACCCAAAACTTCAAAGGATCAGAACTATCCCACTTTATGAATTTGAAGACCAATTTTGTAGTCTTTAAAAGTTTGCTTCATAAGGAAAACTTTTTATATCCATAACAGGATATGGGATCAATATAGGTTCCATAATTGTATCTTCTGATATGTCTGACTTACTATAGACCTTTTGATTAGGCCATTCATTATTCTTTTTCAGCCAGGTAGGACCTTTAAACCATAATCCTGTATTTAATTTGAGGATAGTTGTGCCCCTGGATAAAATATCAGCTGGATTTTCCTTGGTAGAAACATGATTATAGTGAAATGTGGAACCTAAATCATTTATCTTACCAACACGATTCCTGACATAAGGGATTGTTGAGTTATATTTCACTAACCAGTGAAGGCAAATTTCACTATCGGTCCACATATATACCTCACCAATTTGTAATAAATTACATAGATATTGTGCTAATTTAGTGCCTAATTCTAATGCAGTCAGCTCCATTTGAGGCAAGGTTCTAGGCTTAATTTGGGCAACCCGAGCCTTAGACATAATTAAATTACATTCCTCTCCTGCTTTAAAGTTAAGGTACTGCACCGTATTCACTTTTTGAAGCATCACAAAATATGTGTAGTTGCTGGGGTTGTCGCCCATCAGCATTTATTCTCCTACTTATGTGAACTTCATTTATCTTATTGAACTCAGATTTTATAGTCTCCCATTCTGTTGTATATTTCCCATCAAGGGGGGTATCCCAATCGAGGTGTTCTCCCCAGGTCTTTTGTATGAGACATTTACCCCTTATAGTTATTGGGCTCACTATGCCCAAGGGGTCAAATACTTGGCTGACCTGATTTAAGAGTGTTCTCTTTGTTAGGACTACATCAGAAAAATCTGGACACTTTAATCTTAGTTCATCAGTTTTTACTTTCCACCATAATCCTAACACAGATTGGACCTCTGGTGGCGTATAATTAAGAAAATCCTTCATGATTATCCCTTCCAGGCTTGGAAAATTAGTATTCCAACTCTGTAAGGGGAGGCTGGCCTTCCTGTACTCTTTATTAGCCAGTTTATAAATTTGTATTAGTTATTCCTCTGAATTTATCGTCCCCTGGAAATTATCCATATAGAAGTTCTTCCCTAATTCAGGGCTATCAGAACCCTTAAAATGGTACTGTAATGTTTTATTTAATAAAAAGGGGCTTGAGCAAGAACCAAACAGAACTGACTTAAACCTTTATGTTAGGGTACACCGTATAACAAAAAAAAAAATTCAACTTTGGCATGCCAATTTCCTATGTAAAATGGAATTCTAAGACGATTTTATCTATTTCCATTTTTACATTTGAGCAATTCTTACTATGCAAAATCGCACTTTTACATTACACCCTTATCGAATAATGCTTAAATGAGTACACAGTGTCCGGTTGGTCCTGTTTATTGCATCATGCACCAATATGAGCTCCAAATGACTAGCGTGGTAAGCTCTTTCTGATCAGTTGGTTCATCAGGCACTACATCACAGTGTCACAGCCTCTACGTTGGCCTAGAACGTGTCCATCATGTCCTTCTTAGACCTGAAGCAGGGGATGGTCTCCCGGTGGTGGCCCGAGACCGGATGAACCCATCTCTGGCCTGCTGCCCCACCACTGCTGCCGCAGCTTCTGTCACCTGCTTCACGACTCTTTCGGTGCTCTGAGTGTGGATAGAGAAATCAGGAACCTCGTACGGCTTGACCAGGATCTCCTGGATCTGATCCCCGGACAGTGAACAGGTGAATGCCGGCTCGTGCACCTGGCCAGGCTGCCAGCTGATCAGTGTCTGCAAGCTGGTGGCTGACAAGTTTAGCTTGGGTGTGATGCGAGGTCTTACACTGGTGTCCCCATACTCCTCGCCAGCCCTCGGCTTCAAAATCTGGGTCACGGCGAACCTGCGGTCGTCCTCACTCTGACTCGCCATCAGCGAGAGGAGGACACATTCTGAGTGTGCGAACCATGCTCCTGTCCGCACGTAGAAGGTCACAGCTGTTTGGACCTTCTTGGGCTGCGACCTCTTCACTCTGAGCTGCGTGAGGATGTGCTTAGGGCCGTCCTCTAGTCTGTGGTGAACCTTGATGTCGTAGTAGAGTTTGAAGTACACCTGCAGGCAGTACTTGACTAGGATTTCCAGGGTGTTCAGTTCTTTGCCAGTCAGTCATTTGCTTTTCTGGTCCACATGTACACGAGCGACTGGGCTGTGGTGAGCCATCTGGAGTGGAACACCTTGCTACACTTGATCTCCTGCAGCTCGGACGGGAGAACGCCCCGCTTCACAGCCTGGACCAGCTGGTAGGAGACCTGCTGGTCAGTGGACATGTTGACCAGGATATACTCCGGTATCTCCGTGAGATCTTCACCGCCTGGCACTCCTCTGAACTCTGCGTTGTACTTCATCTCATTCACGCTGGACAGCAGACTGCACACTGGACCCGTGAAGCCAGATGTCATGTCAGATGAGGTAGGCCCGTCGATGCTGGTGATAAGGTGGCGCAGGGGCAACTCGTTTGCGTGCAACACGCATATACTCCAGAAGAGCTTGCGTCCCAGCATCTTCTCCAATTGGGCGTGAGTACCACCCTTCCACCCCGTGTTGGCCCTAGTTGAGTCACCTTGCAGTACGATCAGTGAATCGGTGGAGTCGTATGTCACCAGCAGATCATAGAGAGCCTGAGCCACCTTGAACACAGGCTTCTCAGGTGGCACCGGGTCCTCTGGTACAAAGAGCCAAAGGTACCTTCCAGATGGCTCCTCTGTCACTGACACATGCTCCTCCCTGATCAACCTTGGGTGCAGTTTCCCATAGCTGTCGGGCACCATCGCCCTGGTCTTGTCCTTCCTCCCATCGTAACCCAATCCAACTATTTTGGTACCCTGGTTAGGGTACGCCGTATAACAAAAATTCTTTTTCTCAACTTTGGCATGCCAATTTCCTATGTAAAATGGAATTCTAAGAAGATTTTATCTCATTCCATTTTTGCATTTGAGCAATTCTTATTATGCAAAAACGCACTTTAAGCTATGTTTTGCATATAAATCTAAAAGTCCATTTTTGCATAGCAAGAAGTGCTCAAACAAAAAAAGTTGAGGATGACAAACCACCCTTAAAATTCAATTTTACATAAGAAAACACCCTGCCAAATTCGAAATAATCTATATTTCATTTTTCATTGGACCTACGGCGTACCCTACTATATGTGGCTAAGGGGCTATCTTCCTGAGATATATTTTCAGGCCATAAGAATTTTGTGAAATTTCTGTCTTCTTCCCTTAGACCTAATCTTAGGAAAGCCTTAGATATATCAGCCACATAGGCGAATTTATCTGTTCTGTATTTTACTAGGACATTTCCTAGATTGGACAAGAGATTCGGTCCTGTTTGAAGGCAGTCATTTAAGCATCTTGTTTAGTTTTGAAACTAAAATTGAAAACTATTCTGATGGGGGTGGTTGATGAATCTTTGGCCACTGCATGGTGGGGTAAATAATGTCCTATATTAAGATTTACTGCTCCTTACAGTTTTTCGATAAAGTCATCCCTTAATTGATCTTGAATGATCTTATCAAAGCACTCCAATTTAGACAGATTTTTCTTCAGTTTTCTTATTGAACTATTTAATTGGCTCTTAACTATGTGATAATTGGCAGGTAACACAGGGGCATCTATTTGCCAAGGTAGACCTACTTCATATTTACCATTTACATAATTGACAGTGTGATCATAGTGATCTAGAGTATTTTGATCCTCTTTAGGTAGGAATCGCCGAAAATAATCAGCGCCTAATATTAATTGGTATGAACCATCAACATCCTCAAAGGTATTTCTAACTAGTCTAACACCTTTCTGTTGCAACATTTCAGCTGTAGATTTAAGTCCTTTTACAGTTAAATTTATACCGATGTTATTAACTACAGCAGCTGCCCTACATTTGTAATCTCCTAATTGGACTTGTGGTCGAACAATGTCAAAACTTTGAGCTTCTTTGTTGGCCAGAAAGCCCGAAATGGCTAAGTTCACCTTGCTAATTATAGGTAGTTGTAATAGATCAACTATCTCTTCCCTAATAAATTATCTTTGTGCACCACTGTCAAACATTGTTTCCACAATGGCTGAATTACCATTGTGGCTCACCTTCAATTCTGCCGTAGGGACAGCGGATGAACTACTCATACTAGTTACTGCCATTTTAACGATCGTAGGGTCTGTTCTCACATCACCATTAAGACATAAGGCTATGTGATGAATGGATTTTCTACACTTCTTACAAATACCCAGACTAATAGGACAGGCTTGTATTGCATGTTTACCACTAAGGCAGTTTAAAGGCCTTTTTTCCCGGGTCCTTAACCTTTTTGAGCCATGTGGAATAATCTGGGTATACATTACAAGAGGAGGGTGGATGTTCTTCCTCGCAGAAAGCACATATTTTTCTGACTTCACTAGTAATAACCCTATATTTAGGAATGGCACCTGTTCTTTGAGTGGGTCTTAGTGGTGGTTTACCGGCTGGTCTAGTTTGAAACTTATCTACCGGTTTTCTCCCACGTACTTTAGTAAGAGCGGGATAACTACCCACCTATAGGGCTCTTTAAACTCTAAAGGTGGGTGATATCGCTGATTACCTTTAGGTCTAGTTATCTCAATCTCCCTGTGGGGGGGTTCCTGCTCATACCCTTGCAAAAGTTTGCACTCTTGTAATAATCCTTCCTCTATTTGCTTGACCGTGAAGTAATTTCTATTGTACCTCTGATTTAAAATGGTCTTTGCATCCTGGTTGGTTAGTTTTCTCCTATCATGATACTGACCATCCAGTCTGACTCTGTCAAGGGTGTATGAGCTTCAATGGGGTCTTAGTGTGCAATTTAAAGTTATTCTGAACTCTTCCAATCTTCTGTGATTGTGAGAAAGGCTTTAGTAGAAACCTGAACTTGCAGAAAAGATTCTTTGTTATCTGATCTTTATCTTCAAAATTTCTCTCTAAAAAATTTTGAGTGCCCATTATAATTGCTTTTCTACTTTTAAACCCCTTTTCACCCGGGGAAAGCATCGCGTCAAAACGGCCCGTGTACATCTTAGCTTTTGAGCGAATTGCGTCAAAAAAAAAAAAAATTCGTAAAAAAAAAGTTTTTATCAGATCGGTAAAAATGTTCTGCTAAAAGCCCAAAGCTGGCCCTATAAAAAACAAATTGTCAATTTCGTCGTGCGCATGGATTTGAATGTAAGGGCCCTGTCCCTTGCCTCTCACAGGCGGTGTTACCCCCCTTCTTACCATCCGTCTTCCCAACATGTGTTTCGTTTTCCTCTTTTTTCCCCAAAAATCTCGGCCAATGAAGTTTGGTACGTTGGAATCCTCATAAAAGTCCGTTTTTCTTGGCATATAAACCATAAAAAGCGACTCGGGAAAGTACGGCTACAAGGGGTGCGAAAGTTTTCTTATTTCTCTTTACTCATGTTTTTTGAAGTCTTTAAACCCCGCTATTTTTTTTATTTCTTCTTTTTTTTGTCTTTCTAGGCAAAAAATCTCTTGGAAACCAAAACGATTTTAAAATAATGCCGGAAAAAAAATATTCGTAGTTGAAATTGTCAAAAAACAAAACATTCGCCGCACAGTCACCCTTCCTCGGGGCAACTTGGACCCCAAATTATTCGCAGGGGAGGGGAAAAAAAACTTAAAAAAACTTTTCGTGCGTAAAAGGTTAATTCCTCTCCACAGATATCAAACCCTCAATGACCAAAAAAATAGTTTTTTTTATGCACCTCTTTTAAAATCGTTTTATCTCAATAAAATTGAATTTATCCAAAAAGAATACCTTTTTTTCCCCCCTCAAATGGGGAAATGAAAAATCTGGTCTTTTAAGTTGGGTAAAAGGTTTTGGGCTGTGGGTTTCTGATCAGCACAAGTTCTCATATTGAATACCTTTTTCCATTTTTTGTACTTTTTGAATATTTGGGTCTCAAAATTTAAATTAAATTCTGTCCCCAGCCTCGAATAATTGAAAGTAACCTCTCAAAATTATCCCATTTATTTTTAGCATTGGGGCAGTGTTTTTAAAATATTATAGTCAATGGGATAGTCTCAGCTGCTTCCCACACTTTTTATATATTCTGTAAGCCTCCAAATTTAGCCGCTAATGCTTTAGGTCCCTTACGCGTGATTTTAATTGATTAATGACATAAAAAAAAAAAAAAAAAAATAAGGTTTGGGTCAAGTTTACGGTTAGCGTTCCCTATTTATTTCTAAGGGGGGGTGTGTGTTTGCTGGGCCTAGCAAGGCGCGAACCCGGCCTATAACCACCCCACTTTCTTTAATGAAACTAACTTCGAAAACATTTTGGGGATGGTCTTCCCAAATGCGGCATGTGCCGTGGCTGTCTGTGCTGGGCGACGAGACAGGGGCGGAGGGCGGCGAGTACGGCGGCGATACGGCGGCCAATAAAGGTTATTTCCCAAAGGGGGGCCGAGGAAACTTGGCTTAATGTTACCCCCCGAAAGGAACTGTGAGGTCTGGGGCCCACTAAGTACTTCTTGAGACTGCGTCTGTAAAAATAATCGCACGAGCCGGGGTGCCCAAAAGGCATGAGTTCCCACCTTCCCCCCATTCACTGAGGGCATAAGCTGTGCCCCACAACGGCTCCTTGTTCTTCCCTAGATAATCCTCACTCGGGGCCCAAAATGTTGAAATTATAGTAATAATTGCTGAACTCCCTTTCATTAAACCCCAAAACTACCTGACTCAATAACCCTTTTAAAACCTAACTAAGGGTTCTCGCGTGTAATGGGTTGATGATTTGAAAGGGTTTTTTTATTTGAAGGGAGTGGGGGTTGCGCTGTGGGGGGGCCTCAGGGCGTTGGGGAAATTTTGGTATGGTGCACTATGGGGGGCAATGTGGTAGGGGGCCGATGGTAACTTTTCCATTCCTGGCGCAAAACATTGTGGGGTGTTTACCCTTTGTCATTGCTTATAACCGTTGATCGGTTTTCGGCTCAATCATATTAAATGACGGACTCCCTTTGTGTACAACAAGAAGTCTACGCCTTGTTCGTTAGATTTAATCGTGAAAGTCGCCTTTATGAAAAACCGGGTCAGCTGGCCTATCTCCGGGGAAGTTCCAAAAATTTTTTATTCTAACTTGGAAGGTTTTCCTCGTTAAGCCCTTTTATTAAATTTTGGTACTTAGGTGATACCACCAGAAATTTTGTTTCTTTTTAATGCATCTTATTTATACCCAATTCTTATAATAATTATACATAGGTGGGTTTTTATTATTCTCCCCTTTTTTAAGGAGGGGGCAAAATTCTACCATCCCCTTTCCTAAATTTGAGAGGGGGTTTTAGTGTAAATTTCTAAAACACCCTTGGTGTTAAAATGATCTTAAGACCGTTACGAACGTTCGAACATCCGGCCCCAGATTTCCAAAGTTGCTTCATCTATGACACATCTATTCACTTAAATTTAACTCCTCTCAGCCTTCCATGCTGAAACCTTCCATCTTCCATAACAATCCATATGGAAAAATTAAAAAAAAAGAGGACTTCCAACCATTGATTAATAGCGTACCGATATTTCATGTTTATATTGTTTTACCCGGGTATTTACAAAAACCGGTATGTTTTTCCCTTTCCCCACCTAACACACCCCCTTTATTTATTTCATGTCCCAATCTTTTAACGGGACTTCTTTGAGGGACTAATGTCAGAGGGGGGGGAGTTGTAAATGCGGAGGGAAAAAGCCATTTTGTATTAAGATGCCCTTTAAATTTTCTGAGACCCCCCACTTTGCATGGGGCACTTTAGATCTACCTATCAAAAACGAAAAAATGCTCCAAACGCGCGCGAGGGGCAGATCCAAAAAAATGGACTAAAGGGCCAAAATTTGCCTCACAGTAGCCGATCTTTTTTTTTTACCGCGTTGCTCAACGTTTTTTGCAGATTCAGCTGTCGCCCCTTGGTGTTGTTATACGGATCGAACCCCGCTGGTCACTGGCGTAACCTGACCAAGGGGGGCCCCCAGAGGCTATTAAAGGAAGTACCAAGGGGGGGAAACCTACTGTTTTGGGGCAGGCGAACCCCACGGGGCGCTCCACTTGTGTCCTGCGACGCCTGGTGGGCGGGGACACGCTGGGTGGTAGCTTAGGCAAGTTTTTGTTTGCTTTGATAGTGGTTTGATTTTTTTTAAAAAAACTATTCCGTTTTTTTTCTTATTGTGAGGACTTAAAAATTTTGTTTCCTGCTACTTCTTTGTGGCAATTGGGATTATTTTTTCATCGACATGATTTGTGATGCCATGATGGCTCGTGTCAAAATAAAATGCCGTTACTCTGATGATATAGATGAAAAGACAGCTCTCTTGGAACTCTGATGCTCCAAGCAGATCAAGACAACAAGATTGATCCCAGTGGACGATGGATTCCTTGCACTCCTGCTGGACGATGATAATGCTGGAAAAACAATTTATGTCTGACATTACGATACTGCTGGAACAAAATGGATTTGCTCCACTTATGCCACCCGCCCTGTAGGTTCTAAAAAATATCACAATATCCAGCGTCGATGATGTCATTTACGGGAGATGAAGATGATCACAAAATAGAAATGGAAGAAAAAGTCCCTGGATAAGCGAAGATGATGATATTGAAAGTATTTTCAAATTCCCTAAGTTTCCTGTTATTAAAATTGCTTTCAAACACAATGTTATTTCAAAGAAATGCATTGATACTGGACTGAGGACATTTAATCTGCGTATAGGTTCCTTGCACGTGACGTCACAGCCCTCGTTGTGCAGGCGACAGACGCGGGAGATGCGAGCGTGGAAGACCAACAAACTCCAATTGCCGCCTGTGTTTACCTGCTTATGGTAATTTTCCCCAACCAAATATAATATATGTTAATCAGTATAAATGATATACTGTTATATTTGGAAATGTTTGTTCTATAATATTATGGAATAAAAAAACAGAAAAACACTAAAGAAATGCCATTATGGGACTGAAGAAATATGCATGAACTTATTAAATTAATATTCACTTAAACTCGTCGCCATTTGAAGTTTTGCGAGACAACTTTTAACATGGAGCATATCAATAATAGCGGAATTTATAAGCTCTCCATTGATATTTTTTGCTTTTTGATCAATGAATTACCACCATGCATAAATTAGCATTAACTAAATAAATAACATCTATCGGGTAATTTTCTGGATTGATGTTATTTATTTACTTATATATTTAGTTTTCTGAAAAAATGAATGAGTTTTAAAAGCAGGCAAGACAGTTTCATGGATGGGGATGAAAGGTGGATACACTTGAAACACTTGAAACACTTGAAACACTTGAAACACTTTAATATGCTTACCATACATAATACATACGTTAATAAAGTTATATAACATAATTTGTGTAAGCAGCCCATACGAAGCCATACGGCTATTCGGGCAGCATCTCTGTAGTTTACAAACAAGTTTATCTAGGACGTCAGTAGCAATTATAACAAAAGAAGAAAAAAAAAGAAAAAAAAAAAAAAAAAAACTAGAAAACAAGGTAAACAAACAAAAAAACACAAAAAAAAAAAATCAGAGACATAACCCTTTTCAAAA
>JACEEZ010004086.1:0-39988 GCA_016584305.1 Chionoecetes opilio | reverse complement strand
CCCCCGCTGCTCTATCAGTCCTGACCTCCTGGGTTGAATCTCCACTACCTCATCTCCCCCACTCGGGCCTGTAGCGGCCACAGCCCCACCGGAGCCGGGGCATCAGGTCCCCTAGCCTCATCCACGCCCTCAGCAGACTTAGCTGCCGCTACAGGCAAAGGCGATGGGGGGGCGGATCGACCAGCCTCACCCACGGCTTCAGCATCAATTGAAGAAATTAAAACCACTGTAAAGAGCTTGAAACTAACATCCCCAGGTCATGATGATATTGACATAAAAATAATAAAACAATGTATAGATGAGATATCTCCATTTCTTGTTCATATTATAAATAAATAATTTACAGTGGGAGAGTCTCCAAAGCATTTACAAATTGCTAAGGAAGTTCCAATTTATAAAAAAGGTGACATTTCTATTCCCCAAAATTATACACCCATCTCAATATTGCAAGCATTTAGTAAAATTTTCGAAAACATTTTGTCAACTAGATTATTTAGTTACCTCTCTAAGAGTTTAATACTATCTAAGCACCAGTTTGGATTTTGACCAAAGTATTCCTGTGAACTTGCTATATATACAAAACGTACGTCAACACATTTACGACGCCATGGATTTAAGAAAATTCCATATAACTGTCTTTCGTGATTTTTGCTACGGCCTTTGACACTATCCCACATGAAATTCTACTTGAAAAACTAAATATGTATGGAATCAGGGGTCCAGTACATCAATGGTTTAGGAGTTATTTAGGAGATCGAAAACAATATACTACATTTAATAATAAATCACAATCTATGAGAAGCATCAGTTATGGAGTGCCACAAGGATCTATTTTAGGACCTATCTCATTTCTGATAGTTATCAATGACATAACACGCTCTAGCAGAAAGTTGAAATTCTTGCTATTTGCAGATGACACCTGTATATTCCTTGATGACATAAACCTTGTTAATCTATCAATCACAATAAACACTGTATTGAATCACGTATACAAATGGATTCAAAGTAACATATTAACTTTAAATACTGAAGACCCACTTTATGGTATCCCATCCATTAATGACTAAAGAGACCTCTGTGCAGATAAGAATTTTCAATGTTATATTAACCCAGCTAAATGAAGCAACATTTTTAGGCATTATAATTGATAATAAATTATTATGGAAATCTCAATTCGAGGAAATAAAAACTAAAATATCTAAAATGATAGGGATATTTTATAAAATAAGAGGGCAACTTGATGTAGCTTGTTTAAAGAAATTTTACTTTGCAATTGTTTACCCAGATTTATTGTACTGCTCTGTCATCTGGGGAGGGACTTACACAACATACATTGACAACCTATTTTTGCAGCAAAAAAAATTACTACGCACACTGTTAAATTTTCCTCGCTTACACAGGTCCCCTTTTCAGTGAACACAAAATCCTGAAAATTCACGACATAATATCTTTACAGTCAGGTGTTCTAGTCTACAACTCTCAATACAGCCCCTTAACATTGGCTTCAACCCATACACACCAACGTAAAAGGGGGGGGAAATGCCCTCAGATTTCCCCTGTTTTTGTCACTGATAGAAATGATGCATAAAAACAACATACAAAAACCCCGTAAACCCCTATTGTGCTTCTCGGATATATACACTTTACATTGTTGGCAAATTTTTTTTATTTGGGCCCAAAAAATTTTTTTTTTTTTTTTTTTTCAGTATGTGAAAAATTTATGGAAAACAAGTTTTTTGTGTGATTTTTTTTTATTTACACACAAAAAAAGTTATAACATTTTAATTGTCCCAAATTCCCCCCACCCAGGGGGTTTGGTACGGGCGCGTTGCTTTTATACAGTACAGTTTTTTAGATATGAAACATGCAGACCCCATTTTAACGAAAAATTAATTAAGCTATATATAGTACACTATTTGCCTTTGCGAAATGCATAACCCTTTTTTAATGAACTTTAAAGGGAATTCCTATAAAAAAAAAAAACCTAATAGCCTGGGAAAAAATTTTATATCATTCAAAGTGAAATTTTTTGGGATGTTATAAACATTTCGTCCATACAGGGCTACACATTGGGAAAAAATCTAATCCACTTTTTGACACCCACATGTTTTTCAGACATCCTGTTTGCACCCACAACCAATTAAATTCAGCACACTTCGGGAGCAATGCTTGATCTTTAAAAGAACAAGACTTATGTATCCCTTTTAAATCTCCAGCCCCATTCAAGGGGGGACGGGTCTTTCCAAACCCATTGCTGACTGTGTGGTAACTGGGTAAGAGTGGTTTTTTGCACAGTTTTGTGGGGGGAAATGATTCAAGTTTTTAATCCGGGGAAAATAGATTTCTTCTTATCTTTTCATTTTGAAAACATATGGAAGCGATATGTGTTCAGACTTCTGATTTTCTACCCCCGTAAGTTTAGAAGACATCTTTCCAGTTTTTTCAATAGTAGAATGAGAATTCTTGTGTCAAAAAATGGTCCAGTAATTCAGAAAAATTAGAAGCAACATAGATCAAGTGCCTGTTTTTTTCCTTTTCCAAATATAGAAGAACTGTGTCACAACCAGTCATGGCATGTAGGGTCATGAGATGTATGGTCTTGCTATGTCCATGCCTGCTGAATTTCTTAAGTGTATAATTAATGGGATATTTTTGACAGAGCATGTATGTTCCATCTTTTCTGTGGACTGCAAAAAGCATGACTAACAACTGGTCAGTACCTACCACTACAACTGGTGCGTTTCCTTAGAGGCTATCCATTGTGGGGGACACACAACGACGTCTGCATATTTTGTTTAAAAAGAACACAAACTTTTGGAATTTAAAAATTAAAATCCCAATGAGACGAGATTTACTATTTTCTGTTTGCTAAGAAGGCTGGTTTGTGGTGGAAATTTTTTCATTCACCTCAAAAAAAATATCTGCTACTGGAGGAGGGAGACGACGTTGGCTCAACTATTTAGTTGAGTTTTTTAGCACCTGTACCCATCAAACACCACAATGAAAACTTTGCCATAATGTCTTTTTGTATATGATACATATTCTTTTAAGATATCATTGTATTTTGCAACAATGGCCATGTTACCACATGAATTAGGTGCCACCATTATTATGTACAGACAATTTTCAGGAATTTTTTCCATTACATCAGCACTCTTTCAAACGAGTTTTTTTGTTTTCCCGCATCATTCATTTGGAAAAGATAGAAGGGGGGCTGTTTAGCCAATTAAAAACACAGGTATTCCTTCATTTCTGAGGTTTTCAAATGCAAGTTTTCTCATAAAAAACAGTAAGGGGTTCACATCCACATTTTGCCCACGGACTTGGTTTTTAGTTTTTGTCATTGTGATAACACAATCTTTTCTTTTCATTTATGTCCTGAAGCTTTTTCCCCTGTAACAGCTTTAGTGCACTTTCCGATGTTGAAAGCATTGTCCCCGTTCACGACAGATCAGCCTTGACCAGTTCAATATTTACTAGCTATCCGGGTATAAAAATAAAGGGGAGCGGCACGTACAACTCTACTAGAGTTTCAAATGCTTTTGTCTTGTGCCTTACTACTGGGTTCAGGTCTTTGTGTTTTTCTGAAAAAAAACCGGTGTACGCCAGTAAACTTCTCAAGCGTCCCACACAAGGAATAAATGGGTAAGCATAAACCCACTTGTTCAAGTACTGTCTTTTTTTCCCAGGGCCCATGTGTCATCCCCCCAGATTTTTTCAACACCCCTCATCAATCTTGCTAAATAATTTATCTGAGAATTTTTCCTCCCAAAATAGTCTAAACGGGAAACGAAAAGAAGACCCCTCAGGAACTTCCAAAAAAAGATTTCGGCATGTTTGCTTCGACATTCTGCTTTTGGTGGGATAAGGCGTGCCTTTTTTGCATAGGGACGTGACCAGCAGCATGAAACAAGGAATCATTTCAGAAACACAGTGGGTGCAACTCCAATTTCCAGTTCTTTCCCGCATAGGAAATAGCTGTGGTTAACAAATTTTACTAATTCACCCACAATTTACCATTCTGCTGTTTTTGGGAAAATTTCTCTATAAGATCTTTAAATTTTACCGGAACTGAGCCCAAAAGAATACTCCTTCAACTTTACTGTTTGAACATTTCCTTTCAAGAGGGATTTAGGGAGAGCATGAAGTTTTGAAAAAATCTATCCAGTGGGCATTCAGGATTTCCAACATCCTGATTTTATGGCGCAAGATAGAATATGTGCTCGCAATGCACGTGCATATGCTGCCCAGTTTTACATATGGACTATGAATTTGGTGCATACCGTTCCCACAAGTTATTTAAGCCCCTTCCCGACAGAAATGCCAGGATCCCATATATGACATTAAATGTGGAAAAACCCCTAAACTGACAATAACTTGCTGAGGTTTTTATGAAAATTCAAACCCCTCGCAGCCCTTTTTTAATAGTGGTTGGGCAAAAGAAAGGGAAACTCCAAAATTTTTGTTTTTTAAAAAGTTCTGTGCAAACGAAAAGGGCAGAGAAAGGGCTGAGATTAGATGGACGGTCTAAAAAAAGGGAGATTACTATTTTGCTTTCATGATCATCTCCTCTCATAACTCCTGCATGAATCCACTCCAGGGGGGGTTATCTAAAGCTGTCACAAAGAGTGAATTTTGGGTTAACCCAAAAATTTCCAGAGACTTTGCCATTTTTTTTTTGGTTTATTATTTTTTTTTTTTGGGGGCTTAAATGATTAAAATTTATGTTTGGGGTTTTTGAAATTTTAGGGAATTCCCCTAATCCATGAATTATGCCCTTTAATTTTGTTTTAACGCTTCAAAATTTTTTTGTGAAAAAAGCCCTTTTGGGTGACACATCTATCCCCCATAGTGTGAAATGTATTGTTCCATTAGTGTTGCCAATTGAAATCAGCTTGTCAAAGATGAACTGTGTGAAAAACCCCCCAGGTCATAAAAGGGGTTTTGATCCCTCTAAAAAAAGGAGGGGATAAACTTTTTTATTTCCAATAATGCAAAAAATGACAAATGCTGGTATATCAATAAAAACCCCACGGGGGTGCATACTTCATATGAATATAACACCAATTTAGAGCAGTTTGGAGAAATGTATGATCTTGGACGGCATGCGATATGACACTATGTGAAATTCGTGTTTTGCGATCACGCGGACGGGAAGTAGCTGGTCCTTTGATAAAAAATTTCAATAAAAGCAGCAATGAGTTTGGAACTCTGCAGCATGCCATTTAGATCTTAATATTTTGGGGTTTTGAAAAATTTTTAAAAATGTTGTCCTGTGATATATCTCGTATAATAATTTAAGCACCTCTCAATAATGGAGAATTTTCATGTTTTTTTTGCTTTGGATTTCCCCTTCTGCGGGGGAATTGCGTGACTAGCATCACGAAAAATTAGTATAATTCTTTCCCTTGACTTCCACTGATAAAAGGTTTTTTTTCCAAAGTGGGCTTTTAGTTTGGTTTTAAAGGGGTTGAAAAAATAACCCTCATCTACACAAAAAAAAGCCATTGTATAGGTTTAATTTTCCCGTGAGAAAATGACTTTTTGTTATTTTTCCCGAAAATTGCACAATTCGCAAATGTGTGGCTTTATGCAACAATAGGCCTGGGAATGGGTAGACCTTTTTAGCATTAATATCTTTATCAAAAGTTGGAAACTAGGGAAAAAAAACTGTCACACTTTCGATGATATTTTCCTTCTTTTTTAACTAAGTCATGACTTGCCTGATTTCGTCTTACCCCCATTCCCCACTTTCCATTTCTTTCTTTGCTTTCTTTATAACATTACCAAATTTTGAATGTAAACTTTTCTGTTGATTTTCTTTTGGGATGCGGCCTTTAGTATTCTGCTGTTCATCAATTCGTTTGAACAGAATAAGCTGTTCTTGAGTTGCATGGGTGGTCCCCGATCGTAATTTTTGGTCTTCGGGGAGGGGCAACTGTTTCCTTCTCCCCCTCTTCCCTCTTTTTCTTAAAACCTTATGCTTGACTTCCGTGTGTACTTTCCTGCACTTTTCAAAGAGAAAAGGTGAATTTTATTTTTTAAATTCTTTTAAAGCTCTCTACGTTCAAAAAACTAGTCATTATTAGAGTTCCCGACCTTTACTTTCCAATTGAACCCGAGGTTTAGAGGACAGTCCTCACACAAGATACAAGATCTGCTGCCCTATTTAGCCCAAGGGCAAACCCAAACCAACCTAACCTAATAATATTTACCTATTTTTAACTCTACAAGATGAATAGTTTTAAAAACAAAAACCTTTTGCACGCCTTTAAATTTTTCAATAGAAAAAAAAAAAAAACAATATATATATATCTAAAAAGCAAAAAAATCAATAAGTATTAATAACGATGCACAATTATTGTATGGATACAACAAGGTCGTTATGATACCAAAACCTTTCCCCATTTTTCATCTTTAATCATTAGGCCCGTGCGATCGACACCTTCCGGGGGACTTTGCCCCCTCACCCTTGGGCCCGGGTTTTTTCCCCTTTGGCCCCCCGTCACTTCAGGCACGGTTGTCTTACAGAAATTGGGGCGCAAAGGGCAAAATTTGGGGGCACTACCTCAATAGAAAATGAGGTAGTTTATTAAGACCCCCGTGGGGTTTTACGCATGAGTCACCAGTGGCCCCGGTTTTGGGGTCGACAAACACTCCTTTTCACAGAAAAAAGCTTCAATTTGTTTTCATGTGGCTAAAAAAAAAAAATCACAAGAACAAATTTGTTTTGCCTAAAATTTTACACATATGAGAAAAAAAATGAAAAAAAAATTTTTTTTTTTGGGCCCAAAAAAAAAATTTGCCAAAAATGTAAAAGTGTTAACTCAAAAAGCACCATAGGAATTTACGGGGTTTTTTGTTGTTGTTCATGGATCTTGACTATCAGTACGAAAATCAGCTTGTTTGGATTAATTTTAAAGTTTGACCCTAAAATTCTGATAAAGAGGAAATTTCCCGATAGCCCCCAAAAAAAACACTGGTACATGTGCTGACGCTGACGATGGCGCAACAGGTAGTGGGCCTACGGTTGGACTGTCTCGTCTCCGGCGATATGACACGTCGCAATTTGACATTCGATCAGGCTGTTTCATATGTGGGAAATCACATAGCTGGAAGGAGAAACTGTCGAAACGTCTCAACTGGGACGGGGTCCACCCCACGGCAAGAGTGCTTGATGCAGCCATTCAGAGAAACGACTATGAGATTCAAATGCGAATGCTGTCAAACACTGACTTGTTTGCAATGGATGCAAAATATCATTGCTCTTGCTATTCGCATTACATCTCGCTTACCAATATCAAAGCTGCTAGTGCTAGGGCTAAGGTTGATAAATCTGACAATGCGTGTGCCTTCAAAAGTTTGTGTAAGGAGATTGAAGAGACTGTCCTGTCCAAAACCATCTCTATCACAACCTTGTCTGTCCCGAATGAACGATTGGTCGCTATATCAGCAGAGGTCAACTCTAAAACCAACGAGTCTTGTACTACATGGAGATTGAAGGAGAAATTACAGAAGCATTTCGGAGACAGGATTTCATTCATCGTCCAGCCTGGGATAAGAGATAAGATTTTCATCCTATCTAGACACTTTGCAAGTACCAACTACAGGGTTATTGACTATACAAAGCGCCGCCACGTCAGCACGAACTAGGCGGACTCGAACCGCTGACCGAATGCGCAGGGACTCTCCCACATTGCAACCCTCAGTCTCTCCCAAAACTTGCCAACCTGAGGGGCGCCCAGCCTGGAATTTTCTGATCTTGTAGGGCTCGGGGGGGATACCACAGTTGCCGGGGCCTGAAAAACTTTGTGAGGCTACAAGACATGTAAATAAAAAGGGAATGGAACTCGAATCCTTGATGATGTCAATTCAGAAGGGGGACGTGTTGTCCATAAGGCAGCGGGATAATCAGGAAAGTATCGGGACATTACATTTAAAATCTGATCTTTTGGGTTTCTAGGGGGAAATATGGAGAAAAAAAAGGGGAAAGGGGGGGGGAACTTTGTTCCAAAATCCTTTGTAGATTTCGCTGCAGGGTGTCTAAAAAAAAAGATTTTTGACAGCGCTAAAAAGCTATGAACCCTTGAGACCACATGAAAAACTTTGAAATGGGGAGTTTTGCAAATTTTAAACAACATGTTTTTTCTATTTTGAAAAAATCCATCCCCCAATAACATTTGGTTTAGGTGTAAAACTGCACCCCCGACCATGGTAGTCGAGAACTGATAGTTTAAACCTTTCCTCTCTTGGACACAGCTTTCCCTTTATGTGAAGTGCGTAGTTTCCCCTTATCCCTTTTGTTTTGGGCCCAGCTGTAAACCCAAATCTGACGTTCTTTATACCACGTGACATTTTGTTTATGATCCTGGGAATGTTTTAAGCCCACTTTTATGCCGAAATTTGAAAATTTTCGATAAAAAAATGAACGGGACAATAGAGGGAAAAGAAAAATACAATTCAATGGTGTGGTGTTGTATAAAAGGTCTCCTAGGCCAAAGAAACACCTTCCCATTCCAAGATCAAACCTAAAAACCCTAGATGAACAAAAGCTGTGATGAGGAGGAAATAAAAACGCTAAAACCCAAAACCCCTTTACAAAAACCAAAAATTTGTTTGAAAGGGGAAAAGTCAAAAAATGGATAATTTGGGCTAGTGATTTGGTACTAAAAGGACTTGTTTTGGGGAAAGGGCCCCGTGCAAGCCCCCCTGAAACTCTACGTTTTGGGGGTTTTTGGGGGGGTGGATTCAATTTTCTTGTTAGCGAGGAGAAATTCCACTGCCCGAATATGGTATCTCCCATTCTTTCATGCGCCCCCCTCTGACTTTCTACGTTTTTAACGATTTGCTAAAATTGGTGAAATTGCAAATCCCGGGGGAAAAGAACTTTGTTTGGTCACTGTGCCCTGGCAATATATAGAAAGGCCCTGAAAAAGATTTTTCTGGACTGAACCAGTCCCTTGGCGGGTTCGAGTGGACGATGGGGGGCCCCTTTGGGGGGATGCCCCCCAAAATATTTTTTTTAAACCCCAGTAGGGAAGCTGTTTAGTGAGGTGGTCTCCAAAACATGTGACATTTTTTTTGGGGGAAACTGAGGTTTTTATGCTCTTTGCGTCCGTGAGTTTGATGTTGCAAGGGCCCCCCGCCCGGGTATGTCAGGGGTCAAAGAGGAATCAAAATGGTGGGGTCGTGTGGACAGGGACCCGGACAGTAAAGTGAATAATATTCATAAAAAAAGGGAAGGTATTGAGCTACAGGAGGTTTTTGGGGTTTTAAAAAGAAACCCTTAACAACCCCCCATCTTTTTGTTTAAAAATTTTCATATTTTTGTGGGAAAATCATAGCTTTGGTTTTACAGCCTTTTTTTAAAACCCAAAATTTCCCGGGGTCCGGGTCGGGGACCGGGGGGTTACGACCCAAAAGGGGGGTTTGTGGGTCTCAAACCCGGGACGGATTTTTTGGCCCAAACCAAAAAAAAATTTCCCACCAATTTTTTAAATTTTTTTTCTTACTAAGAAAACCCCAAAACCCATGACACTGAAAGGTGGAAAAAAAACAATTGGTAGCAAAAAATGAATGTAATAAAAAAAATATATTGAAAAAAAAAAAAGGGTTTAACTAAATTTCCTTTTAAAACTGGGGCCTGGGGGTTTAATGCAGTTAAAGTCCCTCAAGGGGGGAGGCCCTTTGATCGGGTTTTGTTTGGGTTTTGGGTGGCCCCCCGTGTGACTTGGGGGACCCCAACACCCTGCTGGGGTTTCCGAAAAATGTCGCCCACCCCCGAGGCTGGGAAGTGGAAGGTTTTCCTTCACAAAAGGGGGGATTTTACCCTCAGGAAGCCCAAACGGGCACCCGCCCGTTTCCTCCAGGGAAATGCCCTTTGGGCCCAAAAAGTGGACAAGCCCCCTCGGACCCCCTTCCCCCTTGAAGACAAGCGGGAAACCAGGCCCAAAGTCACCCACCTGGAAAAAAAAATGAAAAAAAAAATGAAAAAAAAAAAATTTTGAATAGGGAAATGAAGGGGAATAAGGAATTTGGTTTTAAAAAACCAAGCACTGGGGAATCAAAGGCCTTTAAAGTAGGCTACAAAATTTGAAAAATTAAATGGGAAATTTTTTCTGGGACTTGCTTATGCAATAGATGAACATAATCTAGGCTATGATGGGCTACAAATTTTGAAATAAAAAAAAAATCCTTCCCCCGGCCCTCCTTCGGGACAAAAAGGATAGGTTGCAGCATCATGTCGAGCTCTTTTTGCAAATTTCATCTGAATATTCAATGAGTGTCACACAGGCGGGATTGCCCGGCCCCACCCTCCTCACGTGCTGCTCGCCTCAACTGGCCCCAAAACCCTCCTCCCTCTTTGCCGCCGTCGTCCCTTTCGGGCTCTCTTTTCTTTCTTCTTCTTCCCCTTTTCCGACCCCGTTCTTCTCCTCCTGGCTGCTTTTTCTTCTCCTTCTTCGCAGCGGGCCCAAGAGCCCCTCTCCTCAGTCAGGAGCAGGCCGGATTTTTTCTTGCGGCCCCCCCGGCGCAGGGCGTGGAGGAGCCTTCGGGTAGGGCTGCACAGCTTCGGGAGTGCCCTTTGAGAATTTGGGGGAGATGAAGCTGTTTTTAGGGTTGGGGGCTGCCCAGGTTGGGGGGGGGCTGCTTCAGGAAGTGCTAGCCGCTGAAGCAAAGAAGGCTTTGGGGAAATCCTACCCATTCCAGATGGCCAGGAGAGGTTGGTCAGGCTCCAATGAAGAGGTGTTTAAGGGTGCGGCAAGAGTTTTGGTTTTGGGAAAAACATCATCATCATCAGGGGGGTGCTCTGTGAAATTTTGCCCCCGCAAAAGATCATCTGGAAAAAATTTTGCGGTTGACGGGAAAAAAATGCCCGTTAGCGCGAAACCCATTGGTGATGTTGGGACATTACAAACCTTGTCCCGGGCCCTTTCACGCCATCTCTGGCAACATATGTTCCGTGATGGGGCCCCGTGAGGTTTGAGAGTTTTTAAAAAATCCTGAATGGATTTGCAGGGGCAGACTTGAAGGGGCCAAAGACAAATTTCATCTAATTGGGTGGAGTTTGGCTGTAGGTATGAGGTGGCAGCGTGACAATTACGATGCCATGCTGTATCGCATACTCGCCCCATGAATGCTCATGGGACACCGCATTTTCCAATAGCAGTATCTTATTCTCCATTTAAGAATAAGGGCACCCCTTTTGGAGATGCTTTGAGTGGGCTGCACGAAACACTCAAAGGTCATCCAACCGTGGGCCCGCCCAAAAGCACTGTGGTTAGGGGGTAGTCCCTTCTAAAATTTTTGGGAGCATCTTTTTCGTGCAGATAAACACTGGAGGGAAAAAAATGCCCTGCAGCATTAAAATCCCACGAAAGTCATATGATTTCCTCTCTCCCCAGCAAAAACCCGCGAAAACAAAGGGCGACCTTTCTCACAAACAACCTTTTCAAGGCTTTATCACAGTGGACAAGCCACTCCCCAAACCAAGTTGAAAAACCTGGGGCATGAAAAAATGTGTCGCTCGACAGCTTCCACGTAAGCCTTGAAGAAGGGCTTCAACGTTTTGCGGTTAAAGCCATCGCGCGCGCAAGTGACATTTCCCTCCGGAGCCTTTAATGCAAATCTTTGGGTGACGGAACATATACCCCTAATACCAGTCACGGGTGGCCATACCTTTCCCTCCTCCAGACATCAGAAATAGCCGGACTGCCAACCGCCTCTGATACTTAGGACCATCCTCCTGAAAGCTCCCCGTCGACAGCCGGTTTGAACAGGGGCGAGAAACTTGATCGAGTATTCCTCGAGAAGGTTTTGGCATCAGTGAAAACCTTTTTGATGTTCTGGTGCCAGGCAAAGAACGTCCTCCCATCCCCTCTCCTTGAGGGGGCCGAGTGAAAGCATCCCGAAAAAAATAAAAAAAAAGGTAAAGTGGGGAGCAAGGCCCTATAGGCTAAATGAAAAGTAAAGTTCTTTAACCCCTTTGGCCCGAAAAGAAAGGTAAGTTCTTTGGCTAGCCTAGGCCTACCCAAAATAAAATTTAAAAAATTTAAAAGGGCTTTGATTTATGATTTTTTTAAGCTTACCCCCAAAAAGTCGGGAAAACCCTTTATCCAAAAAGGTTTTCACCCCCAGTGCGGATGCTACAGCCGTCTCAAGGCGGTGGTTTTTTAAAGCCTTCTCCAAGTTGGTCCTATCCCTGGGGAGGATGTTTCTCGGCTGGTAAATTGCGGGGGCATGGGAAAAACCCTGGCTGCGAGGCAAAGAAGGATCTGAAAAAGATTTAAAAGGCATTGAGACATAATGAATATTTTTTAAAGTTAAAAATGAAAAAAAATTTTTTTGACCTTTTCAAAAAACCCAAAAATTTGTTAGTTTAGACAATCAATAACTTTATACAAGGTTTTAAAAAAACAGTATTAAAACTTGTTCCATGTTTAAAAATTTTATTGCCTGACCAATTTAATTTAAATTTTTGAAAAATAAAAATTCTTTTTCCTAGCTCTGTGTTTTCGACCCGGACAAAAAAAAAAAAATCTTCTCCTAGCTCGTGTTTTTCGACCCGGAAAAAACCCGTTCCCCGGGCGAAAACCCACCCCCATTTTTTTTTTGGCCACCCCCCCCACGGCCGCAAATTTGGTTTAGGCACTTCGTTTTTCACTGATTTTATGCCAATTTTGGCTATTTTTACCCTAACAAAAATTTTCCACAAAATTGATCAAAGGGCCCAAATTTTGTGGGCATGGACCCAAAATATCCTGATGCCGAAAAATTAAATCCCGAACCCCTTTAAAACGAAATTTTTTACCTTGTTACAAGCGAAGCATCGGGGGGGAGGTTTGCAAGGGGGTTTTAGGGTTTGGGGGGCCGCCCCCCCCTCATTTCGTCATAGCTCTGAGTCATCCTAGGCTCGATCGTTCATTGGGTTTAAACAAGGGCTGTCCGGGGGCGAGCCCCTTTTCCCGGGGGTGGACACACGAACCCACACGAGCCCCTGTTTTTTCTTTGTTTCCCATAGCTGCCCAAACCCCTTTTCAAAAGGAAAAAAAAAGTTTCCCTGGTTGGAGATGAGACCCCGGGACTAAAATTTCCCGATCTAGAGAATACCTTCAAAATGCCCAACCCGGAAACCTGCAGCTGTGTGTCCCGGAGATTGAAATGCGCTTTTCATCCTCTCTTCTCCCGTACAATGAAGAAATTTAAAGACACAGGAAGAGAACAAACAGCAACATTCCGTTACTGGATTAGCTTTCTGGATGCTGGTGACACCCTCTTGAAGTTACTTCGGGCAGACCGTGAGGCTGATTTTCAAATGCACCTTACCGCCGTCCTTGAAGTCATACCGTACTTCTTCCTGGCAGGCCGCAGCAACTATGCACGATACACCCCAGTCTATGTTGCGGAAATGCGTCACTTGGAGGTGTCAGCTCCACGAATGTTTCAGCACATGTCGGAAGGTGGTTTCGTTGTGAAACGCTCAGAAAGGACTTTCAACTGCGTTCCTACGGATCAGGCTCTCGAACAGAGTATCAATCGCGAGACTAAAAGCCAAGGTGGTGTGATCGGTTACACACTGAGGAAAGGAGCCTTAGTTCGCTGGCTGCTGACCCGCCACATAACTGGGGAATACGCAGAACGATTCACAGAAATGTGTACACCTACCAAGTCCAAGAATACACATGAAGAACTTGGACATGCTCGAGTGACCAAGGACCAGAATGATGTTAAAGTCATCAAGGAATACATCAAGGAACAATGCCAAGATCCATTGACCTGGAAAGTGTGGCAACCTCCCTAGTTAATATACTAGTGGTCAGGTGGCATCAGAAAAAGTCGAAGATCGTGAAGGAGTCCCAAAAAAGGGGTCGGAAAATGTTCAATCATTCACGAAAGAAGGTTTGGGGACAAAGAAGGGGAAATTTCTGGTCCAACCCCCAAGCAGTTCAAAAAATGTTTTCTCTATGAGGAATGTTTTTCCCAGTGAAAAGGAAAGGGAAGAATGATCGAACGGGGGTCTCTTAAAAAAAGACTGCTTGCAGTTAAAAGAACCGTGATGTGGATATGCGCAAGGTCCTCTCCTACGTTGGCAGCTGTTCCGCCTTCAAGTTCCACACGATGGTTCGATGAAAATACCAAACAAAGCAATCTTCCAAACGCGGAAGCAATACGGATGAATTCTTGCCCTTTCCCCTAGTCAAATTCCCCCACGTCATCGCAGTCTGCGCATCCCTCATTGAGGCAGGGAAATGTGTCGGCCATACGAGAGTCTTTAAAAGACTTTAAATGTCTTGGAAAGGGTTCTGGACCGAATTGCGTTTTCTGAAGAACAGTGCCAAAGATCCCCCTTTTGACTGTGACGTGGTCTTTGCCCGGGGGGGGTACGACGAAAACGTCATTAAGTCGACTGAACGACACAGACAGGATGATGGTTTCCGGTTTAAACACAATAAAAAGGGACAGGGCCCCAACTACAAATTTCCCTAAAAACCAGTACCAAGGCTATTTAGCTTCTTCATCTGTCATACTCTGCGCAAGGAAAAGATCTCCCCCCTTCAATAAATCGCAGTACTGGCAGGTGGATTTAAAGAGGAGAAGGAAAATTTTCTGAATGAAGTGGGTTTTTTTTCCTCTTGAGGGGTTGTAAACATAAAAGAGGAGGGGGACACTCGTCGGGTATTGATGAAATCTGTTTTCGGGACCACCCAAAAGGAAAATTTTGGTGTACGACAGGGTGTCTTCGTCTTTTTTGGTTATACTGGAGCGGGGGAGCACTGGCCGATGAAGTATATATGCTGCTGGGCTAGACTTGTTCAGAAAAAAAATTTTTTTCCTATTTTTATACCCCCTGCAAGGTTTCCCCATGTTTTTTTTGCCTGGAAAAGCCGAAACAAAACCCATTTTGAGCTAAATGTCAAAAACTTTCCCCTCATTGGACCTCAAGAATTAAGCCCGCGACAGAAAAAAGCGCCAATTTTTTGCCTTCCGCCAACTTTTTTTCCCCTGGACTTTGTTCAATTGGGATAAAACCCAAAAAATTTGGGTATAAAATTAAAAGCATTTTTAATATTTTTCTGAAAAAAAAATCCAGTAAACATTCAAAAAAAAAAGACACATCATATCCAGAAAAAAGAAAAATTTTTTCTGAAATTTCAAAAATTTTTCAAAAATTTAAATCTTGACAAAAAAAATGTGTGAAAAGACTCTAAAAAATTTTCAAGTGGCAAAAAACTCTATTGCTATTTCAAAAGGACACTTCACAGTAATTTTTTCAGATTTGCTTCTTGAGCTATCAATCGCTCACGGTTGTATTCCACTTTGAAAAAGGGTCTGTTTTGTGAGAATCTGGGTAATGATTTTTGCGAAATCAGTCATCACTTGACCCCCCGCTCAGCAATGTCATTCACTATTTTTACATTGCTGCATTTTCCGGGCCCTTGCTGAGTCATCACTCCTTGGCCCATGTCCCACGGTTGCGAACCCATCAGTCAACTAAATGCCAAAGGGGTCAAGCAGAAGATGACTCCTGGACCAACTAGTCACCAAGTCGTCTTGGCTGTATCCTGAGGGAACATGGGTTTCCCTCGTCTAAGCTATCTGGCTTCTCATGGCGTGCAGCTTGGCAGAAATGCCCCTGCTTCTCTTTGGCACCGTCTCTACCGAAAGGCAGGGCACAACCTCCTGTGTCGGTACCATTTGGGGTTTTAAAGTTTTTTAGCACTGCCTGAGAAATCTCGGGATCTGTTCTCTTGAACTTCTCAGTCCTTCTAAAACTGCAGATCATTTGCGGGAGCTCTGCAGAAAGTGTAGATGCTCCCATGGGTTAGAACGCCTAAGAGGTTGAGGCTTTCCAGCTTCAAAACGTTTTTCATCGTACTCCAGCTGCTCAAAAACATGAACATCTTCTAGAATACAGGTTTCTGGCCATCCACCTGGCCTGATGAAGGGCTCCAGGACACCCATGGATTCCGCGGGAGGCGTGTCTCCAAGGACTCAGTTAAGCTCGCCTCTCAGGGTAGTCACCTGGGGGCTTCTCCGCCTCAGGATTTCCTGTGTATTTCCTTGCACCTTTCTTCTTTTTATTCATCATTTTTGTCTATGGACAGGGTTGTAGGGTTGTCGTGGGAAAATCTGTCCAACGTCCCTTTAAGTGCTTTAACCAAGGTTCTCTGGGGTCTTGACCTTGCAAACAGTTCTCCCATAAAACACCAACCCGCCTTTTAGAATGTGGTGTCTCAGGTCAGGTAGAAACCTTCCTGTCAAACGTTGCTCCGAAGCTTGGCGCTCCCCCGGGACTCCACTGTTGCTGGCCCTTGTGGGCAACACAAGGGCAGTGGGCATCCAGTAAGCCCCCTGCCTCCGCAATCATTGGGGCCCTGCCTGGGCCCTTTTTTGTTGAGCTGTCTTCACGGACTCCCCCTAGCTTGCCTTTAGGAATGCCCGGTGGTCCTGAGACAACACATCAGATCTCTGACGTGGTCCCAGGATCATTCCCCCGGGCATCTCTTAGCATCTTTCCATCCCAGTGGAAGCACCAAATTGGAGGGTCCTCGCTAAAAGCGCCATGTACTCCTGGCTGATGTGGCCTTGTCAGCATCCTGTTCCGCTCGTTTGAGGTTGAGAACAAACTTTCCAGGGCGCTCTACCGCCTTTAAAGTGCAGAGACTAAGGTGTCACTTGATTGTGACAATCCCCCCATACGGTACTGCAGATGTCAACACCTCCATGACCCTCCTGGGAAATGGAGAGTCACGTGTCTTGGTGATGTGAACATCCAGGACGAGGGTTTTTGGGAATCCATGTCCCCCGCTTCCTTCACGTCGTTTGGTCACCCAGGTAACCATCACAGCAGTCCTTTGCTGTGTGGCACGAAAATTGTAGAAATTTTTTTGACAAATTCAATATTGTTCCTCTCTCTGCTGCAGTCTTTCAGCCCTCTCTGCTTGCGCTTGGACCTAACTCAAAAATCTTGTCATGACCAAAATGTGGGGCCCTTTTTCCTGTCTTCTGATCCTGGTAAACCCGATGTCCTTGTCCTTCTTCTCCCTTGATAGCATCGGTTTCTCTCTATTTCCTGGATTGCATCTGAGCTCCTATGTCGAACAGGCATCTAATTCCAGGGCAAAGGCACTCCTTTTTCCCCCTAGGGGCACCTTTCCCTTTTCCCTTTCTAATCTCTGTGCTTTTTTTGAAGGGCTGAAAATGCTGCCTCATTTTACTTTTCATGGTCTTGTCCTGCCATCTGCCGAATGGGATTAGCCTCCACTGTTTCATTGGCGGGGCTTTATGCTTAGGATTCCCCCTTATTTTTTGGGAACTCTGGGTGAGGAAATACTGGGAACCTGTCTGTTGGTGGGGAACTGGGGCCACTGTGCGGATGATGGGTCCGTCAGGAAGGTTTTTTTTACAGATCTAGTACGGGCGGCGTGCGCTTTCTCTGGACTGCAGGGGGAGGTTTTTGAGATGTCAACTTTGCGTCCTCGGGGCCCCCTTGCTTACTGCCATATGAAGTTATCTTGTAAGTACTCGGATTTGTTAGCGTTTTTCCGTCCAAAAAACATACCCAGCCATTAGATGCATGCAAACCATTGGGTTTGTGTGGTGAAAAAATTTATTTTGTTTAATTTTTTTGAAAAATTTTTCTGTAAATATCACATGTAATATTTCCATAATGTTTCTATCATTTTTGTGTTTTGTCACTCTAATTACTTGCTTAAAACCTGTTTTTGCCCCTTTTTTGGTGAAAAATAGGAAAAAAACTCAAAATGCTCCAAAAAGGGGTTTCAGAAAAAGTGTTAGAATAAAATTCATGCTTCTGAGGCAAAGTTTCCCGCATTTTGGCTTTAAGGTTGTAAATTTTCGACTTTTCCAGTCAAAAGCTTGGAAACCGTGCGAGGGTATAAAAAAAAAAAAATTGTTTTTTTGACAGGTCTAAAGCTGGGGACTCGGGAAAATTTGTCTCAAGGAAAGATTCATACGTTCACCATATCATACCCAAAATTTGCAAAACAGCTGCAATCATTAACCCCCGCAGCTCTTTTAGGTTGTGAACGACAATTGGGTCTATCGACTTGGGAAACAACGGGTTTCAGCTCTCACCAAAAAATTCAGATGCTTTTCGGGGCCCGGAACATTCCAGATGTGCCCACTTTCCTACTACCGCAAAGGGGATGTGTCCTTTCCATGCATGGTAAAAAAAATAAAAATCCAGTTCCTGAATAGCTTCTTTCGTACTCGCCACCACAACTGTAACCTCATCCTTACGCCACCAAAAAATGATGCCCTTTGAAAAACTTATTGCGGGCCCCCAAAACCAATAGCAGTGTGGGTCAGGTCACATCGCAAACCTGAGAAAAATGACCCAGTTGGCCATGGTTGGGAGTGAATGCAAAGGATGAACTTTTTCCAAAAATTTACAAGAATGAATCGGCACCAGCAGAGGTTAGAGACCTAACTCATTTGTACTGCACTGACAAAGGTTGTCGCGGACAAAAATGCCAGTGTGTCATTGCTGGACTTGAGTGCATTGACATTTGTTCCTGTGGTGGAGAATGTGCGAATCGGCCGGAGATAAGTGAGGTGGCAAATGGAGATGAAGTCGGAGATAATACGGACATGATGGTGTAAATACTGTAAGTAATCTTTGTAAGTGCCAAAATAACAATTTTTAAGATATTCCAACATTCTCAATTTGTTATGGGTTAAATGGGTTAAACGGCCATGTTTTAATTAGAATCTGACAGTAAAACATCATTTTTCATAAAGTAGACATCCTAATAGTGTAAGTAATCTTTGTAAGTGCCAAATTAACAATTTTTAAAATATTAAAAAAAAAATCAATTTTTTATGGGTTGAATGGGTTAAATGGGTTAAATGGCCATGTTTTAATTAGAATCTGACTGTAAAACATCATTATTCATAAAGTAGACATCCTTACGAATCTAACAATACCTCATTTGCCTTGTTCTAAAGTGTGGAGGGGTAACTTCTTAAATAAGGCCCTGTTTTGGCCTCGACCGCTCCACTAGTAGGACTTCCTACGCCCAGCAGAGTGTGTTGTACAGAGGCACCAGGCTATGGAACAGCCTAACCATAAACATACGTAATGCTCCAACCAAGTATAGTTTCAAAACTCTGGTTAAATATAATTTGTTGAGTAATTATTGAATAGAAGTAGGTAGTACTATATTATGTCCACATTATATGATAAATATCTTAGTCAGTGCCAGTTCCATATAGAGTGTAGTGTGTATCATATTCTTGCATAGGTTTATACATATATATTATTTTCGTGTCATGTGTGTATGCGTGCAAGTGTTTATAGTGTTGATGTGTACATGTATGGGTATGTATTTTGTAGGCGCATGTGTGTGCATACGTGTATTACTCCTGGGGCTGGGCCTGAGTTGTATGCATATATAAGTATAGGGGAAACCCATTTGTATATGGTAGTATAGGTCCTAGGCTTAAAAAAATGGGTTCTTGCTCGAAATCCCTATATATTTTGCCCATTGGGCCCCAAAAGTTGCCCGTTAGGCACAAAACCATACCGGTCATATCATGGCCATTTTTTTAGTGATTTTGACACCCTTTTATTTAAATAGAGGTATTTTGGGCTGAGAACACGTTTAAAACAATAAAAAAAAACGATATGGAGTCTCTATCAAGTGATTCCAATGTCAATCGAAGGAATCGGACCATGTTTATAGGACTATAGGTGCCTACTACCATCACTAGCTTTGATATATTTGTGATTGTGTTTGTCAATGTGTTTTCAGATATTATTTAACCCCTTTTGATCACTCTTTCCATTTCAGATTGGAACTGACTAACATCCTGATGGAAGCGGGTAATCTTAGCGCTGCGGCTGATGCTGCAGTTGAGTTTGATGAGGAGCTTTGTTTTATTTGCCAAGAGTACACCCAAGACAAGCTGGTATGTACCCAACATGGTTGCGATCAGATTATATCCGCAAGTTAGACACGACAAGATGCGGTGCTCGCAAGGTTGAAGAAGTTGACGCCTGGTGCTCTATTCAATTATCATGTAACAAATGCGTGCTACAAAGGCTACACAAATAACACCAAAATTTCCAAGGTTAAGGAGAAACAGAAAGAAGCATTGAAGCAATATGTGCCTCTGGTGATGATGCGTCAACCCATTCACCAACACATACTACAACTCGTTCACAGTCAAACAGTATACTGCGAACACCGCTTTGGGTGGCACCTGGTCGTGCCACTCTTTAAATCAGTATACATACATGCGTCATATGTGGTAACAAGTCAGTCAACCGTGAGTTCGCCAAATATCGAATCTGCGAGAGCAAACGAGCAAACACGTTCCTAATGCGACCGTCCAATTCCAGGATGATGTTTTCCATCGAACTTGCGACCTTCAAGACGAACATGCTGTGTATGGCTCTGATATTTATTATCACAAGCAGTGTATGTCTAAATACATTCAGCAGTATGAACGCTCCAGAACTCTTAGTGCCCCTGTACAACTCAATGCTAAGCAGCGGGTGTGGAATGAGATCGTTGACGAGATTGAGCTGGGTCTGATTGCTGGCAAGGGCTATGAACTTTCTACTATTCGAGACCAAATGAACAGCCGCCTAGGAGATGAAGGTAATGTCCAGAATAGGGAAGAGAAGGTCCTCCTCTACGAGCAGTTCAATGACCTGATAGACTTTGCTTACTCAGATTCTGCAAGAAAATGCCTCATGGTATTCTATGTGCTGGGTTAATGAAGCAAATGTACTTGCTGAGCGTATCCCATCACTGAATTACATGCAAGTCGTAGCAGCTCAATTCAGAGCATGCTTGCACGACTACGACTTTGACTTAGATGATCGCTTCTGTGATGCCCAAGTTTTAAAGCATGCCTGGTCAAAGATGAATATCCCAAAGCCCATCTTGCAGTTTTGTTGCCATTTGTTTAATTTCAATCCAGCCACATACAGGGCTGTCGGGTGTCGCCTCCGTGGTGTAGTGGCTAGCGTGCCTGGCTATGAATCTGCGGGCCCTGGTTCGAATCCGGTCCAGGGCAGTCGGTGACCAGCCATTTCAGCTGTTATTCTTTCCTTTCGGGATTGATAAATGAGTACCTGGGGTAACCTGGGGAAGGTAACTGTGGTAACCCCGGGTGTCACACTAGCCCTGTGTCCCGGGGTAACGGGTCTTCACCCAACACAGGCTCTAAGGCCTAATGCCACGGAGATGAGCACCGAATGATACGCGCAGCATATCGTATGCTCCCATATTTACCTTTACCTTTACATACAGGGCCGCAGCTGACCAAGTAATAACAAGTCACATGTAGGAAAATGTCGATGATGTAGAACAGGAGAAGGAAGAGGTGCCACCAAAGAAAGAGGTTCTCTTTCGGTCCAGCGATGTCGGAAAATACAGACTATGGTCCAGCACATGTTCTACATTCACCATTCTGGCAGAAAAAGAACACCCATGTCTATATTGAATGCCGAGTTTGCCCACAGTCTAGGACGTGGTGGCAAACTATTTGTCACCTGTCTGAATCGACAAGCGCTGGCCATGACCTACACTGAACTTCGCAGGTATCAGCATGACATGGGCCCCGTTCACTGTCAACCCAAAATGAAGCGAACATGAAGTTGCCAGCCCATTTTAACCCAGGGAACTTCACATCAGCAGGAATGGACAACTGGGACCACGGAGTCCCAGGTGCAAATGGAGGTGCAAATTCATCTAAACATAATACGGTGTGTGTCCACTACCAGCATAAGCCTAAGGCCGTCTTATCCAAACCCAAGCGCTCTGACACATCTGTAGTTCATGGGCCGAAATCCTTGAAGGAAGTATTGCCATGTCAGCAGCTACAAGAATTTGAAGAAATCTAAAAAAGTATGACCTACCCACATCCTACATAGGCCGCAATCAACCAGCAGTCTACGATGACACTAGGCGGGACAAGCAACTATCCGATAGGGCTTGGGCCATAGGCAGACGTAACTTGGAAGTCAGTGATAGCAACATGGCGGACTTGGTATATCCGACAACTCAAACTATTTGATCATGGAACGCAAGCAATGGGGTTTGGACGGATGACAATGTCCCACTCAAGCTAGTTGCATTTACGCCGTGGTACCACATGACATTAACAAAGGAGAAGTTGTATACACCGAGATGAATAACATCAAGTCCCTGTGCTCCCAACTGGTACAGTCGTATATTCCACTCTATGCCGATGAGAAGGTGTACAGTATAGCAGAAATTATACAGCTTCGGAGACCAGAGGAGTTCAAGTGCATAGTCTTGTGTTTAGGGACGTTCCACACTGAGAAAAACTTGCTGAAGTGCTGTGGCAGGAGCATCGCAGGAAGTGATGCAGATCATGTATGGCTTGAGATAGGTATCTACGGGCCATCTGTAATCCAGACCTCGATTCTTAATGCAGGCCATTACGCTCGGTCGCTTGATGCTCAAAAGATCCTGGCCGAAGCGATGCAACGCCCATTGTTGAAGGAATTCTTCACGAGTACTGGAGTTGACAAGTATGTCAGGGAATTTACGCTTTTGGCCAGCCTCTGGAGTGCAACAAAATCTGGGGCTCGAGAGCGCAGCAAGAAGTTGCTCAATCAGTTCAAAGCCTCTTCTACTCAGCTGATGAATGACCTTGATGAGTTCATAGAGTCAAGAGTCAAGGAATACGAGAATTTCAAATTATGGTGCCAGTACTTGTCTCGATTTCAGGTGGTCCTAGATCTTCTTCGTGCCGACAGAGAAGGTTCTTGGGAACAGGTTCATATAGTAGGAGCGGCCAGCCGAATGGGCGACTTTTGACATTCCAGCGCAGTGACATCAGTCAAATCCAACCCGGTACTTTGACTTGTCTATCACTCAGTCCCTCACCCCTTGCCACTCAGAGCAGACGTCTACTCACTCCCCGCTGCTGCTCTCAGTCGCGACTTTGGGCAGCCCCCATTCCCCACCACACTAATCCCATGCTCTCTCCGCTCACTTTTCAAGGCAGTTGCCCAGAAGGCTGCTTCTCGCTACCTCTCTGATACAGTTCACTAAAACTCTGGAATTTTCTTTGTAATGCTGTGAAAATGTATTGTGTGTGTGTGTGAGAGAGAGATAAAGAGAGAAAGAGAGAAAGAGAGAGAGAGAGAGAGAGAGAGAGAGAGAGGGCGAGGGAGGGAGAGAAAGAGAAAGGAAGAGAGAGAGAGAGAGAGAGAGAGAGAGAGAGAGAGAGAGAGAGAGAGAGAGAGAGAGAGAGAGAGAGAGAGAGAGAGAGAGAGAGAGAGAGAGAGAGAGAGAGAGAGAGAGAGAGGGAGAGAGAGAGATAAAGAGAGGGAGAGAGAGATAAAGAGAGGGAGAGAGATAAAGAGAGGGAGAGAGAGAGAAAGAGAGGGAGAGAGAGAGAAAGAGAGTAAGAGAGGAAAGAGAGAAAGAGAGTAGGAGATGAAAGAGAGAGAGAAAGAGAGGGAGAGAGAGGAAGAGGGAGATGGAGGGAGGAAGAGAGAGAAGGAGTGACCCTTGACCTCACCTAGCTTAGCCTTCCTAATATCCAGGTGATAATGGCACTACCTTGGTCATGGCCACTCCTTGCATGTTTCTATTAAGGCATAGGTGAACACAGTTCACTATATGTTCACTTCCATATGAAACACAGTTCACTAATTATTTTATCTTGAAATAAAGTTATTATAATTTGGAATTGGGTGATAACATACAATGCAAAACACGTAAGCTTACTGCCGAGAGAGAGAGAGAGAGAGAGAGAGAGAGAGAGAGAGAGAGAGAGAGAGAGAGAGAGAGAGAGAGAGAGAGAGAGAGAGAGAGAGAGAGAGAGAGAGAGAGAGAGAGAGAGAGAGAGAGAGAGAGAGAGAGAGAGAGAGAGAGTGTGAGTCAGATTTTTTTTTTTTTTTTTTTTTATTCCATTATTACAATGGTTATTCTTTACATGTATATTACATTTAATGACGTCAGTGAAAATACAAATAAAAGCTGGGTATAATGTACTAAATCTAGCAATAAAATGCAAGGATAAAATCTTAAAAGGCAAATAAAATAGCGAAGCAATAAAATATTAAGATATAGTAGGCATACTGTGGTCAAGTAGGACTAAGTAAAATTGCAGACGAACATAATAAATAACATAAATCAAACGAAAACGTTAATAATTTATTCCTGAAATTGTTTACCTAATAAGTGCTTTTCTAGACGTGTTTTGAATGTGGTTAGGGAGGTGGCGTGTTTTACGTCATTGGGAAGGCTGTTCCAAAGAGTGGGCGAAGCCACTTGGAAGGACCTGGTGCCTAAGCAGGTGTTACACCGGGGTACATGGAGCTGTTCTGTCTGCCTAGTGTTGACACTGTGGGCATGCATGGTGCTTACGGTGGGTAGTGGGAACAACCAAATAGGAAGATTTTTATTTATTAAGTTGTATATTATTTTTGCTACCTCAAGTTTATGTTTTTGATTTATTTTCAGCCATCCCAGCTCTTTCAAGAAAGGAGTGACATGGTCACTCTTGGCAGCTCCTCCAAGAGCAACTTTAGCGGCAAAATTTTGCAATTTTTGTACTCATTGGATATGAGTGGAATTGGTTGTTCCCCAGATGGCAATGCCGTAGTTTATTATGCTCATGACTAATGACTGTATGACAGAAACTCTTGTGCTTTTGTTAAAACAATCCCTTAATCTATTAACATACATTATTGTTCCATATACTTTCTTACTTATTTCAGTGATGTGCGTATCAAACAGTAGGTTATTATCAAAATGTACACCCAGATTCTTTAGAGATGTCCTGGGGGCAATCACATTGCCGTCCACCAGCATGTGAGTGTCAGATGGAGTCTTTGACAGGAGCCTCCTTGTCCCTATGAACATACATTGCGTTTTTTTAGCATTGAGCATTAGACCATTCTTGTTAAAGTATATTCTAGCTAATTTTACAGTTTCTTCACTTTTGTGTATCAGATTATTTAGGTCGTCTATATTACCTGTGTGGACAAACTGGGTGTCATCGGCATACTGAATGATTTCACGATTTGGGACAAAACACGACAGATCATTTACATATATAGTAAACAAGTTGGGACCAAGTACTGACCCTTGAGGCACACCATAGGAAATATTTGTTTCATCCGACATAGTATTGCTTATGCGCACCGATTGTGTCCTGTCACTGAGGTAGCTGTGAAACCAGAAAGAATCAATGTGCAACTTGAGACACTTACGTAATAATAGTGTATGACTAACGCTGTCGAATGCTTTTGACAAGTCGCAGAGAGTAACTAAAGAAACTTTCTTATTGTCCATGTTTGCATATAAATTGTTGGTTAGTGTTAATAGAGCAGAGGTGGTTGATAAATTTGACCTGAAGCCATGTTGGGTTTTGCTAAGCAAGTTATTTGTTTCTAGGTGTTGAGTGAGCTGAGATGATATTATTATATATATTTTTTTTCTAGTACTTTAGAAAGAACGGGGAGGAGAGATATGGGACGGTAATTACCGGGTTCATTGACGTCACCAGACTTAAGAATGGGTACTACTATTGAGTGTTTCCAGACTGTGGGGAAAACTCCTGTTACTATTGATGTATTTATGATGCAAGTCAAGTGTGAGACGATAGCATGAAGGGAGTCTTTTAGGTAATTAAGTGGGATGCCATCTGACCCGCAGGAGTCACTGTTATTCATGTGTTTTAGGGTGAGAGTTATTGTTTGCCAATTTGTGGGTTCAGGTCGGAACAGGTGGATTGGATTGATATCATCGTGTGAGTCTGTGTGTACTGGGTGTAGAATTTCATGTGAATCTTCCAGGTTTCGCTGGGATTTCTCAAACGTGTCCTTTCCGACTTTAGCAAAAAAAGTGTTGAAAAGATTAGCGGTCTGTTTCATGTTATCTTTATTATCATTATCAGCTAGCGGCTTAGCTTTATTTTTGTTATTAGGAATCAGTTCTCTTATCGTATTCCATATGGCCTTGCTGTTACCTCTATTATTCTCTAATTTTCTATTATAGTGTTCCGATTTAGAACGGTGAATCAATCCTCGGACTTGTTGTTTTAGGTTTTTATAAGCAGTTTCTAAGTTAGTGTTGCTTCTGTCTTTTTTCAAATCTTTCAGGGCACTATTTTTTTGTTGTATCAAAGTGTTCAACTCCTCAGTGATCCACGGAGCGAAGGGCCTCCTTACTTCTTGTGTCACTAAGGGTGCGCATAAATCTAAACACTTCGAAAAAAATTCATTAAGTATCTGAGCCTGAGTATCAACATTATCAGTTGTGTAGATTCTATCCAATGTCTGACCTTCAGCTATTAATAAATTGCATAATATTTCTGGTGAGTAGTTTTTGAGTTGACGGAAGGTTTTGATTATAGGTTGTCTCATGGGTTTAGTGATGTCCAACGTGACAGATATAAGGTCATGGTCAGCAAGGGGACAATCAATCACGTCATGATGAAGAGCTAAGGCAGGCGTATTTGTTACAATAATATCCAATAAGGTAGAAGAGTGGGATGTGGTTCTTGTAGGCTTGTCAATTAATTGAGTAAATTTTGTGTTTTTAGGTATGTGTTCCATCTTGTTGTTTTTAGATAAAAAGTTACAATTAAAATCACCAAGAACGTAAAAAGTCTTGTTACGTAAGCGTATGTAATTAAAAACATCAGAGATATAGTCAAAAGAATTTGAGTTAGAGTGAGGGTGGCGATACATGCAGCCTATGATAACAGAAGGTAACTTCCTGCACTGCACTGTAAGCCACAAGTCCTCCACCCCATCAATGTGTTCGATATTTCCATTTATTGGAGTAACAGTAAGAGTGTCCTTGACGTATATGCACACTCCTCCTCCTCTAGCTTTATCATGTCTGTATACATTGAAGTTGGGTATATCAATATGCTGGTCTAAAACATCGTGAGTCAGCCACGTTTCAGTCACACATAAAATATCAGGGTTACGCTCATTAACTAAAAGACATATTTCATCCATATTTGCTAAAAGATTTTGTGCATTAATATGATCGATTTTCAAGTTATTCCTTTTATTAACACTAGCGGCGCTGTCTTCATGGCCTGGCTCCTATGCGTTGGGATGCTGGCATAACCTTCCTTTGTGTCCCATTTGATGGCAGTGTCCACACCTCAGTCTGTGGTCAAACCTGCAGGTAACCTGGCGATGGTTGAATTCCCCGCAGTTAAAACACCCATATTTAGGTGCAGTATGGTGGGGTATGTGGCGGGAATCGAGCTGAGAGTGTCCACCAGTATGGCGCCACGTAAATGTTGAGGCGTGGTTGGCCGCGTTCCCGCCTGGCGTGTTGTAACCCCTGCGTGCGACATGGGCCCACGAGACATCAGTTCGGGGCCGGGAGGCAGAAGTATGGTGTTCGGAGCTGCTGGGGTGGCGAGGCGGGGCGGCACCACCGAGGGCGTAGCCTGGTAGGGGCTGTGGGGCAGCACCGTGGGTCGGCTTATAAGGTGGGGGGTTTCGCAGAGTGTGGGGATCGGGTTGGCGAGGGGGTTGTCGGGTGGGCAAAGTTTGAGAACTTATGTCAATATTATATACATTCCTCGGGGCTTTCTTAATAATGTTCCAGTTGTTACACAATCGAAATTCAGGACACTGTGCTTCTATTGTACCTAACAGTCTAATAACACCCAGCCGATTTAACTCTCAACTACTGCCTTCACCTTCAAAACACGTCGTCTAATTCACCGGTACTCAGCCTGAAGTGTAGAGGAGTTTTAACGATCGTGATGCCGTTTGATTCACCCCATTTGACCAAGTGTTCAAACCCCAAGTGACCAAGAGAGAAAGAAAGAGAGAGAGTTACGTCACGGGTCCCCGCCCTCAAGCTGCTCGTTGGCCGACCCTATGACCCTGCTTGGGACCTCCATCTCAATTTATACTTAACAGACCTTGGTGTGTATGCTGTCTGAGTTTGCAGAGGACTGAATGAACAATAGTTTGCAGGCAACATTTCGGCTCGTGTGTGGCGATCGAAACGAGAGTCGGACCAATCGAAACAGTGTGATAATCATTTGAGTATATGTAATTGGTATGAAGTGACTTGGTTATTAAGATCAGGGGACAAATGCTTGATGTGTATGGATTCTAATAATTTAGTGTCACTAGGGTAGTGTGCCGTGGATAGGATACTAAAGTCATTCATAGAAAAAGGGTGATCTAAATCATGTGAGTGTGAGCGGATTGCAGATTGCGAAGGTGAAGAATGGGTCGACCAGTACGCGCAGAAACACCTTTATGCTCAGAAAGCATAAGGGTTAGATTCCTTGTTGTCTCGCCGACGTATCTAGCGTTACAAGCTAGAACATTTGAATTCGTAAATTATGTTAGAGATAAGAGCTTTAGGTATAGTCTTTATATTTTAAATGTGTTCTTAAGGTAAATGGATTAGTAAAAATAAATTTAAATTTTGAGTTAGGAAGGTGTAACTTAAGTAGATCATTGAGTTTTTTGCGAATGGTGTAACTGAGATGGCCGTAAAATGGAAGTTTAATATAGTGTGTGTCCTAATATGGGTTCGGTTTGGTTTCGACTTGGGGTTGAATTTTTCATTTAGGAATTTGGAGATAGTAGTTTCAATTAATTTGAGGGGGTAGCCATTATTTTGGAAAAATTTAGTAAGGAATTGGATGTCATTATCAAAGGCAAACCAATTAGAAGAGAAACTATAGCATCTGTGTAGTAAGGTCTTAATAGTATTGATTTTAAAAAGGTTAGGGATGAATGAACATATTGAGTTCCCAAGCCAGTGAAAGTAGGTTTTCTATAGACTGAGGTTGGTAAGATAATTATTTTTACGAGTAACTAGGATATCCAAAAATGGTAGTGATAATTGGTTTTCAACTTCATATGTGAACTTAATGTTTGGGTGCTGAGAGTTAAGGTAGTTAAAATAAGTGAATGTGCTCGGTATTTTTAAAGAATAAAAAAGTGTCGTCTACATATCGTTTATAATAAAAAGGTTTAAAATGCTTAGGACAGTTATGACACCACATGTCTTCATGGTGACATAGAAAGGCATTAGCAAATGAAGGGCCTAGGCACGACCCCATGGAAACACCATCAGCTTGGACATTAAGTTTTTTGTTAAATATAAATGGAGAGTCTTTTATAGCTAAAGTTAATAAATCAGAGAATTGTTTTTTTGTGTAATTAAGAAAAATGGTAGCTTTATGAAATAAATTATCAGTGATTATTTCAATAGTCTCATCCAATGGAATATTTGTAAATAGTGACTGGATGTCAAAACTAGCCATTACCGCGTTGTTTACGTTAATTGTTTTTTATTCATGTGCAAATTCAAAAGAGTTCTTAATTGTGTGTTCATTACTAGTCCTTCATTTGCTAATGCCTTTTTATGTCACCATGAACAAATGTGGCTGTCTAACTGTCCTAAGCTTTTTAAACCTTTTTATTATAAACTACATATGTAGACGACACTTTTTTACTCTTTAAAAATACCGAGCACATTCCCTTATTTCTGAACTACTTTAACTCTCAGCACCCAAACATTAAGTTCACATATGAAGTTGAAAACCAATTATCACTACCATTTTTGGATATCCTAGTTACTCGTAAAAATAATTATCTTACCACCTCAGTCTATAGAAAACCTACTTACACTGGCTTAGGAACTCAGTATGTTTCATTCATCCCTAACCTTTTTGAAATCAATATTATTAAGACCTTACTACACAGATGCTATAGTTTCTCTTCTAATTGGTTTGCCTTTGGTAATGAAATCCAATTCGTTACTAATTTTTTCCAAAATAATGGCTACCCCCTCAAATTAATTGAAACTACTATCTCCAAATTCCTAAACGAAAAATTCAACCCCAAGTCGAACCAACCCGAACCCATATTAGACACACACTATATTAAACTTCCATTTTACGGCCATCTCAGTTATACCATTCGCAAAAAACTCAATGATCTACTTAAGTTACACCTTCCTAACTCAAAATTTAAATTTATTTTTACTAATCCATTTACCTTAAGAACACATTTCAAATATAAAGACTCTATACCTAAAGCTCTTATCTCTAACATAATTTACGAATTCAAATGTTCTAGCTGTAACGCTAGATACGTCGGCGAGACAACAAGGAATCTAACCCTTAGACTTTCTGAGCATAAAGGTGTTTATGCGCATACTGGTCGACCAATTTCTTCACCTTCGCAATCTGCAATCCGCTCACACTCACATATTTACATCACCCTTTTTCTATGAAGATTTTATACCCTATCCAAGCACACTACCCTATGACAAAAATTTTTATAATCCATACACATCTACACTTGTCCCCTGATCTTAATAACCGTCACTTCTACAATTACATATCTCAAATGATTAAAATTTCACACTGTTTCGTTGCCGACTCTCTTTCGACGCCAACACGAGCCAAAATGTTCCGCAACTATTGTTCATCCATCCTCTCCCAAACTCAGACGCATACACCCCAAGATCTGTTAAGTATAAATTGTATTTTTATTTATTTTTATTTTTTTTAGATAATTAGGATTATTTTATTTTTAAAAAAAAAAATTTCTTTTAGTGTTCGTTTTTTAGCAGTATGTATATTATTTTTTTAAACGGGGAATTTTGCCTGGATAAAAAAATGAAGTGTTTTTTCCCCCGAAACGTTGCCCTAAAAACCCATATAATTTTTTTTATAATTAAATTATTATAAATAATATATATATAAAATTATATATATATAAAATTATTATAAAATATATAAAATTTTAAAAATATATTATTAAATATATATTTAAAAATTATATATATTAAAATTTAACATTATATTTATTTACCTTTTTTATTTTTAATTTAAATCATTATAAATTATATATATTTTTTAATTTATATAATAATATATATAAAATTAAAAATTAAAATTATATTTTATTCTAATATATTATATAAAAATTTATTTTTTATTTATTTAAAATTTATTTCTATTATTTTTTTTTTATTTTTTATTATATATTCCGTTTTGAAAATTGTTTAAAATTATGTTAATGTTTACATATCTATGTGGAGCGAAATTGGGGTTGCAAAAAAGCTTGGGGGGGGTCGCGAGAACACAATATTATAATTTAGAATATTTTTTATTATATTTTCATATAAAAAAAAAAAACTATTATTATGCAAAACTTTATTAAACCTGAAAAATTTTACCAAAAATTTTTTTTTACATAACTGATCTGAGAAAAGATTTTCCCTTTTTCCCCCTTTCCCCCCTTTCCGTAAAGTCAAAACCACGCTCACACTCCAGTAGCTAGCTATACATACGTCTTTATCATCGCTCCCGACCCTTTTTTAAGCATTAAAATCCACATCCAAGTCAAAACTTTATTTACAAATGTAGGTTATAAATTTTTTTTTCTGCGTGAAAGAAAGAAATGGGCTTGATTGCATGTTTACGATACTTTAACATTATTGTTGTAGAAATATTATACTTAAAAGGGTATTTTCAGGCAAAAAGAATCTACCTAAATGT
The DNA here is from genome assembly GCA_016584305.1 of Chionoecetes opilio. NCBI lineage: Eukaryota > Metazoa > Arthropoda > Malacostraca > Decapoda > Majidae > Chionoecetes > Chionoecetes opilio. Next base: position 8,461 of record JACEEZ010004086.1, on the reverse strand, counting down.
TATGTGTGTGTGTGTGTGTGTGTGTGGTGTGTGTGGTGTTTTTGTGGGGTGTGAGAGAATAAAGTGCCCAGATTGATTAAATGCTTTGGTAAGGAGGGGGGGGTCCGACCCTTTCAAAAATTTTTTGGAGGGGGTCGCAGGCCAAAAAGTTTGAAAACCTCTGGGTTAGGCCCTAGTCCCTCGATCACTACCTCCCCTCCAACAGAGGGGCAGCCGCTACTCTAAGGTCACTTTTACTGATAAACCTTTGCCTCCGCTAGCAGTAAGATTACCGCTTTTTCTCGTCACCTACGAGCACAATCAATTTCTTTAAAGAACAACATTCAGCAGCCTACTGCGTAAGGGCTCCACCCAACCAGTGTAGTTTGGATTACGTATTTCGAGATTATCACGAATGACATGCAAGTTTACACTTTGCAATAATAAAATTCATTAATTATTATCATGTGATATCGGTAAGAAAGGGTATCGTCCGAAACTGAAAACATTAAAAATTTGAAGGGAAAATTTACTTTACCGTAGAAAACACTAAGTCGCCAGGACAACTTTTCTTTTTATTTGCAAAATCTGGTGGCGTTAATACTTACTTTTTATACTTTTCATGATTTTAGGGAAGATTGGAAGGGGCATCTGGAGATCGTGTTTTTTTGTGTCTTCATATTGTCATAAATGGCAATAAATGAACAAATTTAAAAATAAAACCGGGGGCCCCATTGGAAAGGGGCTACCAAGGTCCCCACTAGTGTCTATGTTAGTGTCCTCCCCCCGTCGTCGTTTTCCAAAAAAATAACGAGTGGGGGAAATTTTAAAACCGATATACTTGCGAACAAGGTATAAAACTACCTGAAACAGATAGATTTACAGTTGATAAACTCTGGTATCATCTGCAGGGGCACAAAAACAAACCGTATGATGCTATAATTCAAAATATAGGGCCCCGCGACATTAGGCGGGTGGCGAATATACTTTTATCTACGGTAGATATTCAAATTTCAGGGGCTGAACCTAAAATACTGAAAATATTTCATTCCTATATCAAAATGTGGTATGATATAAAAAAATGGGTATTATTGAAATTTAGTAATATTCGCAATTCACATTCGCATTCGCGAATACAAAAACCCAAATATTTGCATTCGCATTCGCTTCGTAATACGGAAAAAACACTTGGCCCCATCACTAATATATATATTATAATATAATATATATATATATATTTTATATATATTATATATTAATATATATTTTAGGTGGTTCATTTTATAAGTAAGACATTCAAGTGACTATTCTTTTGCACTCGGAATTATTGTGGGGGTTCTTGAAAACCCCAAATCTCGTCCAAAAATAAAAGCATGTTGAGGGGTTCCACCGAGTGATCGAAAGTTTGTCTGCTTCCCTTAGCATAGTGTCCTACCATACCAGTGTTGTGGGTCCAGCCTTTAGATATTTTTCTTGGCGAGGGAACTGTTTGGTGAAACCCCCCGCGTAGTTTTTTGCTTTTTATATAGCTCTGTTTTTATAATGTCAAACCCAGAAGAAAGCTAAAAACTCATTTTTTGTCCCAGTAAAAATGGCGCGTTCAACTCAAACAGACTGAGCTTTTTTTTGTTGGCACACCCCCTTAAAGCCCTCACCAGATTGTCCTTCCAACGGGGGAAAATGTTTTTGCGGCCTTTCTGTCAGGGTCGAAAAGCAAAAGGGCAATCAAAAGCTGTTATCGACGATGGGCGCAGAGTTTTTGGGAACGGGCCCATATTCCTGTTTTCCCCTGCGATCAAACTGAAAAAACTGGAAACCCTCCGGGAAGTACAAGTTTGTAAGAAGGCAAAAAACGCAATCCGGGGGGGGCAAGGTCTCCGACGCCCTCCTCCAGGGACATTGGCGTCCCCTGTTCGACATCGCAGCCCCTGCCACTTCTCCCCCTATCACCCAACAGAAGGACAAGGACTTCCTCGACGGGCCCCAAGGGCCAAGGAAAATGGTAATGAGTTGTTGAAAAGGGGGCATGGCAAAAGGTCTAGGAACATGAAGGTTGGCTGCTGAGAGAAGGAGGGAGAAGATTAGCAGAGCTTTGGAGAGGGGAGGGTGATTGAGTTTTTGCCCCGGGTTCCGCCCGCTGAAAAAGTGTGTTCATCAACTTCTTTGTCCCACACCAACTCTTTGGTCGGGGGAAACCCGCTGCCTTGCTTTTTCGTCCCAAAAGGCTGAAAATCACGAAAGGGTGCAGCAGGCTGACAGGGTCAAGTTGACCTCTCGGGAGCCCACCCCGTCTTTTTTGCCATCGCTGCGACCAGGGAGTGCGATCCGACCACCATGTCCATTCCCCGAATCGGAAAGTTTTGCGGAAAGGGGACAGCAGAAACACCGTCAAAGGGTTATCGAAAAACCCGGTAAAACACGATCAGTTTATCCTTCATTGGGGAGGGAAACTCTTGCCCGGATAGAAAGTCAAGGTCAGTCGATCGCTTTGGCCCTCGTTGTCACCAGTCCGTCCCTTGAAGGGGAGAAGCTCCTGCTATCCCTGCCTTGCCTCCGGTCCCGGGGAAGCATGGCCAGCAAAGTCGAGGAGCCATAGACATGGAAGTTCGAAGACAAGTGGGGTCCGCTTCGACACCACCGCTTTAAACACGGGCGTCCATGCTGCGTTGACCTCCTCGAAAGAAGTTAGGTCGTCCCTTGTTGAACTTGGCGTGCCGCCACCACGTTATGGGGCTCATCCGGCCCCCACCTTCAAGGCCACCCTTTGGCAACGCTACGTCCGGGCCCCGCGTTTAAATATTCAACGGTTCCAAAAAAAGTGGCCCACTCTCAAAAAGCCAATGCTACGATCATCAACGACCCACGATTGGCTGACCATCACGAATGGAAGAGGACGACCCTTAGGCTCTTGCCAAGGCGGCCGCAACCAAAAAAGGACGATTTAAAGAGTTAGCGGAACTAAACCCCAAAGGCCCTTAAAGGGGGGGGTTTTCCCCCACCTGCCGCAAGCCAGGACTCACCACTACCGAGATGGATGGCGAAAGGGGACTACACGTCAAGATGACGATGTTTTAAGAACGAGTTTTGAACTCACGCCGAGGGAACTGCCTAGCCCCAGGAGATGAGTGTGTTTTCATCCTAATCTACGCCCGTGCCTGGTTCGAGGCTCCCTGGCCGAACGCTCCTTTAAAAAAGATCTCACTCCTTTCCGATCTCCACAATACAGAGACCTCAACTCAAGATTCGGAGGCCACGGGAAGACCTTCAAGGGCACTTTTTGGTACTTGGGGGCGGGGGCCTTGTTGGCCGGGGCCCTTTTTTCAGCGACAAATCACGATCGAGGAGAAGACCAAGTGGGGGGGAGAAGCTGCCATTGACCAAAGGGCCCCGACAAGAAGCGATGGACGACAGCACCCCAAAATCCTTCTTCGGTCACTTTTTATGACCTTGTCCCCAAGGAGTCCTTTTTTCCTTCACGGGAATCAATTGGAGCCTCGTTTCTCCAATCTCCGTGCTCACGGAAGGAAAAAAGGGTACAAAACCCGGGCAAGGAACCGTCCAAAATTGGCAGTGACCAATGATCCTGCGGAACGGGCGATCAAACTTATCACTGTTATTCCCCCAAACCTCACCAAGGGCAGAGCGATGCAAGCTCTCCTGCAAACTGTCGAGCGCCCCCGACGGGGTGAACCCGAAACCCAATAATCTTACAGAAGAAAATACAAAACGTTTTAATCGTTTTTCAGTCTTTGAATGTTTTTTTTAAGAGAGTCCGGAAAGTGCCATTCCCATCACTTTCCTTTGTATATATCAAAATAATATTCATCTTGTATACGTTAAATGTTATGTATTTTTATCGTAAAAATGTATGCTGTGGGCAAAAAATTTTTTCTATCTATCTATCTATACACGCTGTATCGGAAATGTTCCCGAATAGTTTTGTTACCTCACTTCCGAGCAAATAGTTCGTTTTGTGGCATTTATAGTTTTATGTGAATAAAAAGAACTTGAGAAATGAATATTTGTATTTTTCTCGAAAATCAAATCCCCGTGCGACCCCCAAATCTTGAAAGATTCACATGAAACTTTTTGTGCTTTTGTTCTTGCCATTCCTCACAATAATTCATGGTGCCGTAAGAGATTTCAACTTTCATTTTATACATGACATTTATATATATACATACATATATATATTATATTATATATAAAATATATTATATATATTATATATTATATAAAATATATATCATTTTATAATATATTTTATATTTTTATATATATATTCATATATTATATAATATATATTATATTATAAAAATTTAAATATATAATATATCATTATATATATATATATATCTATTTTATATTATATATATATATACTATATTATAATATTTTTTATATTATATAATAATATATTTATATATATATATAAATATCTATATTATATTATTTTATATATAAAATATATATAATATTGCATATATATGTATATATGCATTATATAATAATAAAATATAATTCATATATATTATAGTAATATATATATATATAATATAATATATTTAATATATATATATTTTAAATTATTATTATATATAAATGCGCGGTGAGGAATGCCAGGTTTACCCTCACCACAAACATGGGGTGGACGCCAAAAATGTTTCAAAACAATACTTTCATATTACAAAACAGTAAACTGGGGATTAATACAACGTCTTTGATAATATGTAAAGTTTTGTTAGAAACATTTTGGCTGATCCACCCCCATGTTTGTGTGAGGATATCGGGCATCCTCACCGCGCCATTTTCTTCACCAACAACTCACTGTCTTTTCGTTGACCAGTTATACGGCTTATCCTTTTCGATTTATTTCCATCATTCTTATGCACTCTTTTAAATCGTACTATGCCATGTACTTTGGCTTTGTAATTCCCAGCCATCGCGCATTAGCATAGTAAATTACAAAGTGTAAAACGACACAACCTTTGATAGCCAAAACAATGAGCGGTCGGTGAATAATCCTCCTTCTAACAATATTTGTCAAACACTGGACCTTTAAATAATTCAAATCAAATCTAGAGATGAGTGAGGGGCTGTCCTAGTTTCATGCAGTCATTTTCTCCCTGCCCCTTTACAGACTCTGAAAAGAGGTTACCAGTTTTTGAAATAAAAAACGCTCACGTCACGAAAGTTCTAAATTCGATGGCGCTAACTATAATATATATATAATAAAATTATATATATATAAATATATATATTATATATTATATATATATATATATAAATATATATATATATATATATATTATATTATATATATATAAAATATATAATATATTTTACACATATATATATACATATATAAAACTATATTATTATATACATATTATAATATAACGATAATATTTATATTTATATATGTATAAATTTATCATTGGGGGCATACGCCGGGGGGGCGCGTCGCCCGCCCCCCTACGACGCCACCCCCGGGGTACCACGCGCGAGCTCCCATGCGGGCTCCTTTCCCAACAAGCAGCTTCGACAAAAAAACATCAACTTGCCCCAGCCACGAGCCTTGTGGGCGCCCCTTGGCCTCCTCCACGCCGGATTGTCTCTTACAGATACAACCCGATGGGAAGGGGGGCGGTTTCAGGGGAGCGTGCCACATGCCATATAGCCGAAGTTGGCGCTGAGAACTATGCAGGTAATAAGGGCCCCGATCAGTTCTCACGGTGGAATCGCTGATTTGACACGTAATCATCCCCAGCGATACCCCTGATTCTGCGAAGACACTTATTACCAAAGGCATTGATCGTCTCTTCAAATCACTATTTAGTTCCATGGTCTCCACAACCATAGAGTTCAGACAGGGATCACAAGCGACTTGAAATCTGGATCTTTGTCCTCCTGCCAGGTACCGACAACGCCAAATACTCCGCTGAGCGAGTCCATAACACCGTGGGCTATGCCAATCCGTCGTAAGACTTCTTGAAAGTGACCCGCCGTCATTATGGACTGCGCTACCAAGGTATGTAAAACTTTCCAAGATCTCAATTTTCCCCCGCCACACGCATGAACAGACTGTACTGCTTCATCTAGTAAATCTCCAAATACCTGGACCTTGGTCCTTTGAGCCAGGAGACCTCAAGTCCCAAAAAGGGTTTGCCTCCCTCTTGCAGCGCCTCGAGAGCCATCACCAAGACCTCCGCGACTCAGCAAAGATTACTTATGCATCATCGAAAAACAAATCAGTGATCTTGGTGTTGCCGACAGATGTCCACAATCCACTTTGATCTACAACCTTGTCCAATCCCAGTCCATACAGCGTTGAAAGTTGATGGGGCAGGACTCGCCCCTGCCGTCACTCCTGTATTCCACAGGAAAGAAGCTGGAATATCACACTGGCCCCACACTTCACAGCCAGCTCTCATCCCAGAATACAGGACATTGTATGTAGGTATAATAGTCATATATTATATATATATATATGTTTGTTTTGTTTTTGTGCCTATAGCTCAGTAGGCATGGTCGACCCAGGCTCGGTATGTGTAGGCTCTAGAGGTTCACTTGAGGCTGTGATGTTGGTCCTCCCCGTGGTGGCCGCAGGCAAAGGATTTTTATAGTGACGCCTGTGGATTAGAGGCTCATGCCGCACCCCCTGTGTCCTCCGATGCACATCGCAATCGAAGTTAAAGAGACAATGGCAGAGGGATGTGGGTTGTCTTTAGGCCACTCGACGGTGCAGAAAGGTTTTTGGTTTTCGTATGGATCGAACGGGTCAGCGAGAAAACGCCAGTCGAAGACGCTAACCACTTAGCTACCGCCTCCTTTACATATATAGAACATATATAAGTATATATATATATATTTTATATATATATATATTATATATATAATATATATATATATATATATATATTATATATCTATATATTTATATATAGGCTATATATATATAGATATATATATAATATATCTATATATATAAGTATATATATATTATATATATATAATATATATATATATATATATATATACATATATATATATATATATATATGCAATATATATATAAATATATATATCATACATATACTATATACATATATATATATAATATATATATATACATATATATATATAATATGTATATATATATATATATGTAATAATATATATATATATATATATATATATATATATATATATATATATTATATATATATATATATAGTATATATATCATATATATATAAATATATATCTATATATATATATATATATATATATATATATAGTAGTCTGTATATATATATATATATATTATACATATATATAATATATAATATATAATATATATATATATATATATGCATATATATATATATATATATAATATATAATATATATATATATATTGTCATATATATATAATATATATATATATATATATGCAATATATATATATATATTATATATAATATATATATATATATATTAGGGATAATATAACTGCAGTTCATTAACACGTACATTTGGTAAACAGTTAAATAAACTACACTCACCCCCCTCCCCTAATTCATACCGCTCATAAAGCCGTTGTGTATTTATAATTCCCTTCATAGGTAACAAATCTGTTTCCATCCGAAACAAAGCTCAACTCCTGCTTCGGCAATGTTATCCACAAGTCTCGCTTAGAGTAGTGTTCAAGTTTCACGTTATCACACTGTTTTAAACTCAAAGAGAGAATCCCTGATGCCCTGCGTTCCTCAGTGGTGTACCAATTTAAGTGCAGTAGCTGTAACACTGCTTATATTGGGCAGACCAAACGCCACCTCACCACTAGGATCGCGGAGCATCGGGGATTGTCTCACAGGACTGGCAAACCAGTGTCCAAACCACCATTTTTAGCCATTCGGGATCATTCCGAAGCCTCAGGCCACCCAATAACAAACAAAGACTTCAACATTTTACACACAAGCTCCCACGACTCCACCCGATGGATATGTGAGAGCCTCCTCACCCACCACCACAAACCATCCCTTTGCGCACAGGGCACTTCAACCCCGCTTGTGTGCTTTTAAACCATGTGGGAATTCCACACTCCACTGCAATGTTGATTGGTAGGTGTAGTATTTCTATTACTGTTTTATAATTTTTATTTTTATTTTAGGTTAGACATTTTAAATGCGTAAATCATTTTTAATTTTGTATATTTTCATTTCTAACAAAAAAAAAAAAAAATTGTATCCGATTTTAGGCTGATGATGGCTAATGTATAGCCGAAACGTACCAAATAAACAATCAAGATGTTTCTACCCGCGCTGGTTTATATCTTCATTATAAGATCTCGCTTCCCCAGGAGAAAGTTCCCTCCTCTCTTTCTCTCCCCTCCCTTCTTCTCCCTCCCTCCTCCCTCTCCCTTTCCTCTCCTCTTCCTCTCCTCTCTCTCTTCTCCTCTCTCTCTCTCTCTCTTTTT
>JACEEZ010004085.1:41676-58752 GCA_016584305.1 Chionoecetes opilio | reverse complement strand
AACTCCCTTTTTTGGGGTTTACGAAAGCTTTCATGGGGTTTTTTTCACGAATGTTCCCCCGCGGGGGGATCCCCTTGTCGTTTGGTGGCGGGGTGAAGCGTGGTCGAGGCGCCCCCCTACTCTAGCGGCCTCCCTGCCATTTTTGGGTTCGGGGGACGCGGCCCTGGACCAAGCGCTCCCCTTCGCATGGGGGGTGGAGCCTTCCGGTGAGTCGCCTTTATGCTTCCCCCCCCTTTCTTCCTTCTTAGGGTGTCCAGCAGCTTAGTGAAATGAGGGGACATGGGGGAAAAAAAGCCCCAAAATTTTTTTCGGGCACTCTACAGGCCCCTAGCTATGTTTTTGAGAGGGGAAAAAATGATCCACATCAGATGGCTTGGGGAAACGCTTTTTTTATTTTTTTGACTTTTCCGCAGGGGAAATTTTGGGAAAAATGGGTTTTTAAAAAAAATAGTCATAAGGAAAATGTTTATTGGAGGGCAAGTTATTTATTATTTTATTTAATAACCCCAGAAAAAAATATTCCAATATGGCTGTCAAAAAAACATAAATTCAATATTTATCGACTTAAACTCCCCTGCGGACACGCAAAATCCCATGTTTTTATTAGAGAACACGAATTAAAACATACCCTTGCAATTCAAAAATGACAGGGGTTTAATCTATGACGGTGCATTATGAAAAATAAGTATTCATTAATCATTATACAAAAATAGTTCTCCTGTACAGTGCAGGAACCATGTCTTTTTTTAAGCACCAGATCACAATGCAGGATGTTTCAAATTGAAATTTAGGTTTAAATTCTACTTTTGCAGCTGCACAGTTCGGTGCATTTCAGCTGGTTTTCTTGCATGAACATCCCCCGCCAAAACCCGCGCATTTTTGCGGCCCCAACTTACAAGTTCACTTACAGCCTTTGCTGCCGCAGGCTGCAGCTCCAAAAGGGGAACCCGGGATTTTGTTTCTGCATCCAGTGTCCAACGAGCCTTCAGCAGTTGGTGTTTTGTTGGGCCTGGTGAAGGTGCCCAGACCCGCCGGTACACTGAACGTTGGTGTCGCGCGGGCCTGTGATTTGGGGGAATGTTCCCCATCTTTTCTGTTTTTTGGAGAACATTTCCTTTCTTGTTTCTTTCACCGACACCAGGGGTGGTCTTGTATATAAAAAGACTGTAAAACGTTCCAGCATCTGGAACCTGGCCCCCCCCCCGGTGATTTGTGATGTGGTGTTTACGATAAAAGTTGAAGGCATCTGTGACTTCGGTATGGGGCACCCCATGTTCCCAAAACCCGACTTTTTCCCCTTCCCAAGAAAGAAGAAGTGTATCACCCCCTGTGAAAGCTGGGAACACTGGTAGCGCTGGGATTCTCTTTGCCAGAGATACAGATGGATTATGTGTGGGAAAAAGGGAAGTTCTTGCCATGCCGAAGGCGACCCGATGTCGCCGATGGATATGCTGGTAGAAAGTGATATTTTCCCGATGAGGATGACAAGAACGTCAGTACCCAACGGTGCGTACCAAGCATTGGTGCATCCCATTTCCTAGGGATTTTGTGATGGACCACATTCTTTTTCTGCCTCTTGTGGTACATGGCGGCACAAAGTGGTCGTGCCACTGAGACACAGGGGCCCCAGATGTTGAAAAGACCGTTTTCCGTTGGGAAGGTAGTGGTACAATTTTTGATAGGAACGGGAAGGTTCTCCCTTGTTGGGGGTCACGGGGAAATCGGGCCAATTTTCCGGCCCTTGGTCGGCTGCCCCCTTCCTTGTACCCCTTTCCCCCGTTTCTTCTGGTTGATTTTTATAGTTGTCCAGGTACCTTCCCATACCAATTATCTCATAGAGGTTCAAGTGCCCTAGTAAACAAAACATCCCTTGCTTTTGCAAATGAGTGTTTGCAGACGGGGGAGGAGGTGTACAAGAAGAATGAGATTAAAATCCAAGAGGGGAGGGTTTTCTTGGTTTTGGGGAAGTTGGTGAGATGGATTTCTTCCCTTGTGGCTTCCCTTTTTCAGCCAAAAGAAGGAGGGTATGGGGATTCTCATGTTTGAAAAAGGGTGTCCGGCCCCATCAGGGTGCTGGGGATATGTAGAGAGGGAAAAAAGAGGGCCACGCATCCTTCAGCTAGCCCATTGTCCGCCCTGCTTACTCTTGTCTTTGGTTTTGGCGATCGAACAGGGGCAATTTGTTTTTTTTAAATTTGGGTCAGGATGGATGTGTAGCATCTGTCAACACTATTTTGTAGTTCTATGCTCTGCCAACAGGTCATTGCGGACTTGTTGAAAACAGGTGGCGTTTTGACATTCCTGGTCCAAGTCCCAGGAGTTCTGGGGGTACCCTTTGAAGGGGTTTCCATCCACGAGACCTGGAAAGGTCCACATTTTGCTTCTGGATAGTCTTTGGGTAGATAGACCTCCTTGAGGTACGGGTCATTTTTTGGGGTTTCGGCTTTGTCCCCGAACTTGCCAGGAGCGCGCTGCCCGGTCCCCGCAACCATCCACCCCTGAAGGCAACGGTTTTCTCGGTAAGGCCCATGCCCCCCTCCCTTCCCCCACAAGTCGTTTTTTTGTTGTGGGCTTGGTAAAGGGGTATAGTGGAGAACCTTTGCTGTTTTCGAAACGACCCATTTTGGCCGGTGACTTCAAATTTGGTTTTTGAATGCTGGGGGCAGACTCCCCATGCCCCTGATATGCCCCGGGAGCCACCTGGATTTTTGGTGGTCCAGAGCGAAGACCGGCACAAGAGTTTCATGTCTCAACGTATAAGGGAAATCTTGTTCTCTGGTGCAGTCAAAATCAGGCCAAGAATTTCCACCCGCGGATGGTATCCCAGAAGGGAAATGTTGGACTCCTGGCACCCATGCCCCGTCCCATCCCTCAAAACCTTCTCTTTGCGGGTTTTTTCACCAACGCCTTTTGGGTGAGACCCCGCTGCATTTGGCCAGTGCGAGAGCACTGATTGGGGGCGTGTTGGTCTTCGTGAGGGGAGGCCGTCAGGAAAGATTTCGCGTCCCGACGATGCAAGCCTGTTTGAGTTAATGCGGGTCCACCCGATCCCTCCAAGTAGCCCCCAAGTGCTTCCAAAAGCCATCTAACATGGAGACCTAAACATGCCCCACGTATGGTCTTCCCCCAGTGTTTTGCGGCCAGTGCCAGAACAAATTTGGCCCAGTGCATAAGCGGAGCATCTAAGGCAATGAGGAATTTTGCCCAGGATCAGAAATGATGGTTACGCAGAACATTCATCCCTTTTTGACCATTGCTGCATGGCAGCCTTCTACTGAAGAGCGGCAGGAGCGAGTGATTGCGGGCGCAAGTCAAGGGGCTCTCTTAGGGGAGGCGTGGTAAGCAGACCAGGCAACAGCCCCCCCTGCCCAAAACCTCCTTTTCCCTGAGCAAAAGGGATTTTCCACCCACTTTTTTCTCTTTGTCGCGGGCTTGTCAAGGGGGTCCAAGAGGGTCGGATGTCATCAAAAGCCCTCGGCACAGCCCGCTTTCCCTTCAAAGTCCCACAGCGGGAACAGTGGTGAATTTTCGGGCAGCTAGGCCTGGTGGTGTTTTTAAAAGGGGCTGGGTGATCCACTCGGGGTTTGGGCCCCATTTTTGAACTGGTAGGAAAAAACGGGAACAGGCTGTACCTGCCCCATGGAAGACCTGTGGCTGTGTGTTGAGGGGTTGTGGAAATTATCAAGGGCCCCCCTACAGTGAAGAGTGAAAGCGCAAGGACTGGGCACACAACTCCCTTTCTCTTCAGCCCTCAAAAGAAAGGGCCGGTGATTCTCTAGGTAGCCCCCGGTCATAACTGCACTAGGCCCAGTCATGCATCGGGAAAAAGTTTCTTGACCTATTTGGTGGGAGGTCAGGCCAAGTAGAGGGTGGGGGGCTAAATTTCCCAACGAATGTCGTATCGACTGTTTGGTATTTGTGTCCTTCTGGCTCTCTTTTTGCAGTTGAAGAGTAGACTGTGAGGCCAGTGAGACAGGCCTGGGAATTTTTTGCAGTCTGATTTTTAAGTCAGCCCCTTTTCACAGCAGGCACCATCCCTTGGGGTTTGGTGGAACAGAGTTCTTCTGGCAGCAGGGGGAAAAGGACCATGGAATTTGAAACCACAGGAACGAAAGAGTCCTCTCGCAAATCGGGGAGCTTTTCCCAAAAAATTAGTGATCTCCTTATAGTCAGTCTCCATGGCTTTTTCAGCTTTTGTTGCATGCCTTTTTCAAAGAAAGTAGATTTTTTTCCATCACTTGCTCTTGAATATGGAAAGTGCTTGGGATTCTCTTAAAGCGAATTTTGTTAAATTCACTCTGTTCCCAAAAACAGCAAGAACTTTCGTAGAGAGCCGAGGGAAGCAAATTTGAGAGCAATGTCCCTTTTTCCACTTCTTTCTTATGTAAGGCCCAGTCAGCAAATGCTCTTGCCGGGCTTTCTTGTTGGTTTACTGGCATCCTGTGGGTTTTTCCCCTTTTCCCTGATAGGGACCGGTGGTTTCCCGCAGTCCACCAAGAAGAAAGAGGTATTTGGCCTCCAGTGCAAGAGGAAAAGGGACCCCTTCAATCCTGGTCAAAAAATCTGAATCCAACAGATCTGGGCCCATTGACCAAACTTTGTCATCTGCCCTAGGGTTTTTTGAACTCATGCAGGAGCCCCATCTTTTTTGGTGAAAATATGCAGCTGGTCTTGTCGAAACTTTTGCGTGGACGAGGGCATGGGTTTCTGGAGAGGGTGCTATCTCCCCCTCGCTTTTCCCCCTTTGCCAGTTTCTGTGTGTGAATTGGTCGTGAATGATTGTCCACTGTGCATGATTCTGATAAACTCATCCAGTCTGGGGCAGCACCAAAATGCAAGAGGCAGGCAGAGCTTGATTCCAAAATGAGTATTTTCCCAGAAAGATCCATAACAGCTGGCCGACTTGTCCGCCCTTTGCTTTTAAGGGACAGCGAAGTGGTCAGAGGTTTTCTTCTGGCGATGAAAACACGCTGCCCCAACCATCACAGATGAGGACTGGGCTCTTCAAAATCTGCAACACACAAAACAAAACATTTAGCAGACATTGTTGCATCCTTTAAAGACATGTAGTAAGTAATTCATGGTCTACATGAACCTAAATTCCATTGTAATAGAAGGGTTTGCCCTGGTAAAATTAAAAAGGTGATTTTTGAAGTATAAGAAGGGGTAAAAAAAAATAAAAAAATAGTGGTGTTTGCATTACGGAATATTTCTTTGCCTTTAAAGGCAAATTTTGTTTTCTCAAGATTTTTTCTAAGTGAAAATTAGCCTTTTCACAAAAATGGTTCATAGGGCTCTGAGAAATTTGGATCGTTTGTCTCCCCTCTCAAAATCATGCTAGGACCCTGTGGAAGCCGAACAAAATTTGGTGCTTTATCCGGCACCCCCATCCTTTTAAAATTTGGGGCCCTTAGGGGCCCGGGACTAGGCGTTTCTAGGCCCGGTGAGACCCTCTCTTCCGTCGCACCTTTTCCCATTTTACTTCCGCTCCGCTCCCCACGTGTTGCCGTGGTGACATCCCGTAATTCCCCGGCCCCTCTATCGGGGAGTTGAGTCCACCGGGGGGGCGGGTTTGTATTTCCCCCTTCGGTGGGCAACACCTTCTTTGGGGGGGGGTTTGGGGGTAAGACGGGAGGTCCAGTGTGGCCCCGCTGGACAATGGCTGGTATGCGTTGGTAGGGCCAAGGGATTTTGCCGGTGGCACCGATGGGCCCCGGGGCTGCCACCACAACTGGGCCCACCGAAGCGAACTTCCCTGCTACCCCTGGAGTTTTGGGTGAGGTTTTCCCCCAACAGACAGTTCCCCCTCTTGGGGTTCCCGTGGTGGGTGGGGGCGTGGGAAGTGAAGTAATTTTGTTTAGTATAAAACTAAAGTTTTCCCCCGGGCCCTCCCTTTCCCTGACGTCCGCTTTCCCGATTTTCCCCCATTAAATCCCCACATTGCCACTCTGGCGCCTTTGGGCCCCGACGTGGCACGAAGCGGGCAGGCCCCTTCCTCCTCAGCCCCCCGGGGTTCGGCGGTCCCGCATAAAGAGACGAAACAGGGTTTTGAGAGACGACCCGGGCCCCCGGGGCACTTCAGGGTGGACACCTTGTTCTGCCCCAACGGTCCCGGGCCTTGTAACAGGCATTACATGATTTTTTAAAGGGGTTTATTTGTGGTCGCCGAAAATCCGTCTATTTATGATGACAATGGACAATAAATAGGGCTACATAAATTTTGCTGCGGCAGATGATGCTTCCTGTTTATGAGGAAGCCACAAAGATGGAATTGGAGCGAGACTTTTACAAAAGCCGAACTCTTCCCCTTTTAAAATTTTGGGAGAGGGCCCCTGATGACTACACCCCCAAACATTTTTGAGAAAACTACTACATCTACTCCACGCCCGCCAAGCCCTCCCCCTATTTGGTACGTGGCTTTATTAAAGGAGAGTGGTTGGAAATTTTTTCCTCGGCGCGGTATTGGAGAAAGAATTGGAATGACCCCGGAAGGCCCCTGAAAAGGTATGGCGGGGGGGGGTTCTAACCGAGCCAAGGCCCTAACCAGGCTCGGATCTTTCCACATGCCATCACGAAACAGCTTTTTTGATACATCAAATTCACCCAAAATTCAATACCGCAAAGGGAGTCTAAACTACGACCTCTTTGAAAAGTTTTCGGAGGCAGAAAAATAAATATGTGACGGAAAGAGTTCAACAGGTCTATAAGGTCAGAGGAAGCAAAAAAAGAATTATAACTTTCTAGGACAAGTCTCCCCGATTCCATCAGGACGGGCCCCCGTCTTAAAATAAAAGCCTTTATCGACCCCCCTATGCGTGCTATGAGGTCAGCTTTGGGGACGGCAAAAATTTTTTTTTTAAATTCCCCCCCCCTATGGGCGATCTCGGCGTTTGGGGACCCAGTCACAGCTGGGCGTGTCAATCCCTATGCTTCCCCTGCCCTGTTGATCAAACACCGAGTTTCCCGACAGTGTGGGATATAAATTAGAAGAAAGACACCTTTTTGGCCAACTCCCAATTTATCAGTTTGGGAGGCCAGAAGGAAACTTTCCCACAGAAAGCAGGCGGGGGGGGGAAGAGGACCTAGTCCGGATGGCTGCTGCTTCCTAAGGAGCTAACAGCCTTCCCGTTCCAAAAACCAATCTCTTAAAACCCAACCCATCCACCCAAGAGAATAATTTCTCGTAGCCCGGGGATTTGTGGGGTCTGCTGACTCCCCCATAGAGCCTTTGATAATAACCACCTTCGTGTAGTGCATGCAGCACATGGGAAAAAAAAGACAATGTGACTCCCCTCTAAGAGGTCCCAAAAAAAACCATCCTAATAAAGAGTCTCAGAAGGAACTGCAGTTCCCAAAGAGTCCTTAGATCGTGGGGGTCCCCGGCTTAAAATATCAATTTTCTGAGCACGAGGGGATGGACTTGCGTACAGATACACCTAGATAGGGTGGGAGATGACGGATCCAATACACTGCCCCCGTTAACCCCCCCCTGAAACGGTAGCGACACAGCTCAACAAAAAAGTGATGGCGGGTGTCTCAAACTTTTGGCACACAAAAATAGTTGATAAACCTGTGATAAGCAACCAAAACCCTCGTCGGGAGTATCAGTAAACCTAGAAGTGGTAAATCTTCTGTCAGTAAATCTGCATTTTGGGGGGACATCGGTCTTACACGCCGCGGGTCTTTATGAGAACCCCCATTTTACCGCGGATGACGCAAGCGCCAAACGACATCGGGAATGTACAGAAAAGTAGTTTTCCATTTTCTAAACACAGAAAAAAGAATGCAAAATGGCGCAGGTTTTCAAAACCGTAAAGGGTTCTGCATCATCTTCCGCACGAAAAAAATCCTTTAATCTCAAGGAATATTCTGGATTACGGCAAATTTGGGGGGAACTAGTCCTTCTAACAACGAGTTTGGCCCAGAAATTTTCTGTTTTCAAGAAAAAAAATGATAGGGGAGGGAAATGTCTCTGCCCGACAGGTTTAACCCGTCCACCCCCCACCCAGCAGGGGGGCTTTTGTGGTGGTTTTGGCCTTTACCCTCGTCGGGGTGTCCCCCTTAACTTTCATCCGCTGCAAAACCCCTTTGGGGTGAGCAGGTCGTATCCATCGCACAAAACCCACAGTGTTGTCAATATATCTACCTCCAAAAGCGGGCATACCTCTCCAAGATCTTGAGGATTTATCCCCCCAGCTTCCCCCTCCCTTTTTTTTCCCTTTGGGGACAGAATGGGGGATTTTTTTGGGGGATTTCCCCCAGAAATCGTCGCGGTGATTCTCTCGTAACTTTATAGATGGCAACAACTTAAATATTAAAACGGGGAACCAAAACATTTCCCTTCGCAGACGGCAACATTGACTGCTATTACCTACATCTGAGCCCCAGGTCGCTCTGACTTCTATGGGGGGGGCCGATTCTCTTCGGGGAAGTGCCCCTTATCCCATACTATTAAAGCAGTGTCCTCGCCCCCTTCCCCATGTTCCCAAAAAAGGTGCCTCTCCGTGAGACTGGGAGGGTTTTAAAAGGGTTTTGTTTTGAAATATAAGATGACTTCCCAAAATAGATGAGGGGTAGATTACCCTTTTGGTTCGAATCCATTTTGCAGCCTCGCTGAGCATCCCCCACATTGGATTTTCTCGCCGACCTTTTCCGTGGTGGACTAGGACTGTACGGCGCGGGAGTCATCCCGCCGTGGAGACGCAATACATTCCGGCCAACTCATAGACCTAAAAATATTTTTCACAGGTTAAGAGCTAGATACCGACGGGTTTTTGAAGAGGCTCGCACTCCCTGAAGGGCTTATATAAGTACGATCGTGCATCTACCCCCGGGGCCAAAGGTTTTGGGAAAGAGTGAGGAAAATGAAGGGAAGTTTATCCCACCTCCCCTCCCTTTTTATCGATTTTGGGACCTTGGCAGATCCCTGACTGTAGCAGAGGAATTGTTTCCCCTTTTGTGTCAGTGGGCAACGACTTGGTCCAAATGCTAGGGGCAGACGCGCAAGAACGAGAGGGATAGATTTTTCATCCAGGGCGGGGGAATTACAATGTTTTTTTTTTTACACCTCGTGAGTAGTAAGCCCTGAAGGGGTTTGGGTGACACTTCCCCCGGGGCCAAAATGATGTACCCTAGGATGCTCGTCAAAGAGATTAGGGTTAGATTCTTTTGGCATCTATAATGGATCTGGATTGAAGGAAACCCTTCCCAAGTAGCTGGGGTGTGGCGGGGGGTGATCCCCATCCCCAAGCCTGGGAAGGACCTTCATACCGACGAATTTCCCGGCCAATCCCCAACTTCAGTGGTGTAAGTTTTTCGAAAAAATTAAATAGTCGACTTTTATGGTTTTTTGGGAAAGGGAAAACTTTTCTCCGTTCTCAGTGTGGGGTTCCCTAAGCATCACTCTACTAGGAAGCGTTATTTCCTTAGAGTCCCATATGCGGGGCATTTGCCCCCCAAAACCCATGTGACCATTTTTTCGATTTAAAAAGGCTTTGGGCACAGCTTTGGGACACGGTATATTGCAATCTCTGTATGAGTTCGGGTAAGAGGGGCGTTTGCCTGTGTTCCTCCAGGTTTTTCCCAGCCAACCGGGTTTTAGAGTTCGAGTTGGGAACATTTCTGTCTTTGAACACCGCTTCCAGGTGGATCCCCCAAGTAGGGCTGAGGTAGCTCGTTCGCTGTGGCCCCAATGGTTGTGATGTACTGCCAGAGGGGATTGTTAGTACATTTTACGTGGATGATTTATCAATCTCTTTTGCTGCTTCCAGGATGTCGGTTGCAGAGAGAAGACTTTTAACTTTGATAAAGTTGTGAATGGACGACGAATCTGGCTTCCGGGGTTTTTTCCAACGAAACTGTGGCGGTTTATTTTTGCAGAACCCGGGGATTATCCCGACCCCCGCCCCCCATCTTTACGGGAAAAAATACCATTAGGGGAAAAGACCCGGTTTTTAGGGCTATTTTTGACAAAAGACTGCTTGGGGGCCCACCTTCGTGCCCCTCAAGATGACTTTTCCCGGGCAGGGTCTATGAAAGTCCTCTGCACACAGCTGGGGGGCTGATCGCGTAAAACCCCTATCTTCACCGTCACTTATCCTTTCGAAGCTTGAAAATGGGTTTGGGAAATTATCTCTGCCACACCATCGACTGCGGTTTCTGGATTTGGTACATTTATGCTGGTGTCCGTTGGCAAACCCGGGGGTTTAGGTTTTTCTCCCATCCCAAGGATTGGTGGATCGGTGTCCCCCCATTAGTTTCAACGCCCGTCCTCCCGTTAAGATGTTGGGTTCGCCTCCAACGCCTCCCTGACTCAATAGCTTTCGTGCTTGGGGCTTTTGTCAGGGTCGCAACTTTTTCCATGGCGAAGAAGCTTACCCAAAACCCCCTTGGGTTTCCCATTGACAGCTATTTTGGAGACGCATCCTTCCTGCTTTTCGATCTGCCCGCATAGGCCACGACAGCGGTCCCGGCTCTCCCAGAAGGTCCTTTTGCCAAAAGCCTTCCCCTCTCAAAAGGGTCTTTACCTCCCCAGGCTGAGCGTGCCCCGTTTTTAGACCACTTTTTCAACATCAGAGTCGGTCCCTGTCTTATGAGGGTTTCCCAAAACAGACGAAGGAGTTTGGGAAAGGTTTGTATTCCCCTCGTTTTAACAAAGGCGTCGCCCTTCCCAAATGTTCATCTGTTTTTTTCGGCTGAAAAAAAAGTGTATTTTATTGCTCTCTGATTTTTTTACCCTTCCCGGGTGTTTTTTTTACAATTTTTTTATTTTTGGAGTGCTCTTTAATCACTATGTAATTTTTAAATTTCCCCATCGCTGGCAATGCCATCGGAATGGCTTTTTTCGCTCAAAAGGCGAGGGCCGGACGGGAGTTTTGTTGGGTCCCGGCCATGAGGGTTTCCCGGGAATGAGGAAGCTGATGCCTTGGCAAAGCTGCAGCTAAAAGACCAGCTCTACACATTTTCAGGCCGGCTACGGGGCCACGCCCCGGCAAAACATAATCAGTTCACAACAGTTGCAAAAACGTTGGGTTACTATAGGGCCAAAAAAAACTGCGCACCATCCGCCAAAAAATCGAGGGACGGAGCTACTGGGTCCTCCCGGAGATGGGAAACTGCTTTTCACGATTGGGTATTGGTCACATCTATATCCATGGGTTCCTCATGGGGGGGGCCACCCTCCTTTCTGTGATGATTTTTGGTCCCCCTTAATGTGCGGCACTTTCTGGTCGAGTGTCCCAGTCTTGGGGACCTACGTGGCAATTTTTTGTCCCGGGGCGCGGGGCGGGGCGGTGCTTACCGTCTCCCCGGAATTGGGAGAGAGGTGTTCTCTCCGGGGCATGAACCATACCCCTTTTTGAGAAGGCGGCCCTTTCAACATTTTGATGTTTTTTTAAAATAATATGATTGTTTTTTAAAGTACCTTTTTCTTTTTGTATTTCTAATTTTAATATTTTATTCTATCTTAAATTTTGTGTTTTATTTTATTTCTGATCTTTTTTAAGAGGCGTCAAAAACCCGCAGTTTCGGCGCCTTTTAAAAATATAATCAATCAATGTTCCCCCCTTTCCCGCGTCCCACCCTCCTTCCTACCTGCTTCCCCCCCCCATTCCTCCCCGCTTCCTCCCTCCCTTTTCCCACCGCTTCCCCCCCTCCATTCCCCCTGTTCCCTCCCCCCTGCCTCCCTACCCCCCTCCCGCTACCCTCCTTCATTAGACACAAAAACAAAAATATCCCCTTTCCCCTTCTTCGCCTTTTTTGGAAAAAATGAAAGTACCATGATTAGGAGACGTTTAGACGAGATCACTGTTTTATTTACACTTTATTTTATAATTTTTGTAAAATCGATTTTGAAAAACAGTGTTATAAACCTTACCATTTTTTCTTGATTTATAATGGCAGCGATTTTTTGAAAGAATGGAATTAGAAGGTATTTTAAATATTCTACGTAAATAACTAAAGAATTAAGGACTATAGGACAATTACAATTTTTTTTTCTACGAAGGTTCCTTTTTTTACTATATTTAAGGATCGTTTTTCTTATCACAGGTTATTAAAATTATTTACCCGGATTTTCTTTCTAGTAAAAGGGTTTTCTATCATTCAAGGGTTATTTTTTTTTTTTAAAAGGGTTTTACTTTTTTTTTTATTTAGAGAATATATTTTTATTTATTTTTTTCTATTATTATTTCTTATCATGTCTTTCTTTGTCTTATCATCAATTTTAAAAACTTTCGACTGAAAAGGAGAATTTTATTTGCAATAACTACGAGAAAAAACAAATAATTAGTGTTGTTGCCTATTATACTTCAAAAGTTAAGACCTCCACAAAATATTCACCCCTCAGCAATTTTATATTGCACACAGGTTTCCCCCCGGGATGATGAGGTTAAAACTTTGTTTTTATATTCGGTGGAATTTGAGGGTTTTTATAAAAATCTATGAGGTCCCAAAGGTAGAACACGCAAAAAAGCCTCCACCGACCCTGGGGAGTGCGTCCGAAGGAAATATTTTCTCTACAAATAAGTCGTTCCCTTTTTTCAATAGTGGTAGAATGCTGTTTGACGACATTCTCGTGTAATTTTTGAAATAATTTTTTACCTCCAGAGCAGTTCTGAGAAGATTTTTCGGAAAACTTTCCCCGAGAAGGTCGGGGGAAGGCCATTTCTTGCACCATGTCCTTTATTTTTATTTTGGGGTTTTCTTTTTTTTTAACAACACAAAGCAACCAATCCACAACAGTTTTCCGTACAGCAGCATCCATACCTTGGCACTCGGGTACAAGTCAGCCAAGTTAGATTTAGAAAACTCCCGCCCGCACCATTGCTGCGGGAAGTAATGCGCGCATCAAGCCAACACTAGTGGGACCACCCTTCTGCACTTCCCAAGCACTGTCAGCACAAATGGCCCTCGAATGTCAAGTGTGGACGTAGCTTAAGTTGTTCTTAGCCGTCTTCGTACCAAGACCGCGCTCAAAATCAAGAAATTTTGGGGATTGGGATTCGTAACCCAAGATTTGTTTGGGACGCCCAAAAATACGGCTTAAGTGTAGAAATGCCCCGCGCTAGATTTCCCCCCTTTGATCACTCTCTAGCATCACTCAATACAAAAATCGAGTTCCAGCAGCGTGATGTGCATTACACTGCGCATCGTAATGCCTGGTGTGGACGGTCTAATGCAGCATGTATTAGGCCATTTCAGGTCGATATACAGTGTAGATGTACGCAGTGAAGAGCTGGACATCATATGTTCTTGGATTCAGTGGTTACAGCGGCTTGAGAGGCGGAACCCTGTATATACTTGGTTTACTGAATTATGCGTTATAGTGTATGTATTCATTATATATTATATATGAGTATTTTATATTTCATTTATTGTTATTTTAAAATTCTTCTACAAATAAAAACTGTCAAGCTTGTGTTCTATTCTGCGTTTGCACACATTAGTGTGTTATATTTTGAAGGTAATCTTATATTATACTTTCAAATCTTATTTTTTTACCATGAATGATCACATGTGTTTTCAATATTATTTGCCTTTGCTATGTAATATCTGAGGAGCTAAGAGGGAACACCGGGTACGCGCCACCCCAGCCACACACGGAGTAACGCACACCATTGTATTCCCAAAGCCTATTCTACAGTACAAAAGGGTATAGGTAAACAAAGGTTCTTAATAAGGTTACAAATCACATTATATAGAGGGTAGTTGACGAGCCCCATGCTACGATGGCTACTACTCCCTAGCATGGCCATTATGTCCCTCTGTGCTAAATAACCAGTCAGTAAACCGTTATAGTTTTGCAGTCTCTTCACCCAAGCCCTGATCCTTGGAAACCAACACCAGGTCCGGTTTTCACACTGGAGTGAAGTCGATGTTACCATAGTAATCATGTTAAAACGCGCACTTATTGTCAGCTGCCTGTGTGTGATGCCCAGAGTGAGAGGAACAACCAGGCGAGTGCCTCACAGCAGCAGGTGACTGACTGTCTCTGGCTACTCAAGTCACGCTATTTTACGCTCCGAGGATTACAGTGACTGTTTGTTTTGATGGTTCTGCGGGAAAGTACATGCCTTTAACTACCTCCTAACAAATGTTTGAGTCAATACGTTTAAGGGTTTGGGTTTTTACAATGACACGTTGTGGAGAGAAGTATTAATAGGCTGCGGGCGATAGTTGTCTGACAAGTGCAGAAAAACGCTGTTATTGTTATTTTTCTTTCAAAATGCCATTGAATTATCCATGTCTACGTATTCTAACCTACACGTAGATGTTCTAAGCTCTACAATAAAGAAAAAAAAAACAGAATATCTTCTTTGGTTGAAAAGATAGGGCATTTTGAAAGTACAAAAACTATAACAGCGTTTTTCTCCGTGTTCTATCTGTGGCGCTTGCCTGGTTTTCCCTCTCGCGGACTCCTGTGTTTGTTGTTGCATGTATTACCAAATAAAATCTATGATGAAAGTTGATCTTTTCCATGGCACATCAATTTCCTGGGCGGCACAATCCACTGTTATGCACATTGTTAGGGATGGACATTTAATAGTCAGGAGCTACTGAGTGCCAGGCCGGGAATGTCGCGGGGGAACAACAGTCATTATTAGAGATCGGATTTTTTTTTTATATTTTGGCCATTTTAGTTTTTTTTTTATGACGTGTATTTTCACCAAAATATGTGATAGAAAAATATTAAAATATGTGGTTTTAATCAGTGCTTTATTTCCGTGAAAAATGCAAGAAAAAAAAAATCAGAAATGAGAAAACAAAATTAGACAGCTGGGCCCATACTTATAGAGATTTAGGATTCGTCCTAACCCTGCGTCCTAAACATCTTACGGTTTAAACATCTCACGGCCTAAAGGTTCCTGGGGCCTAAACATCTTACAGTCTAAAGGTTCCTGGGGCCTAAACATCTTACAGTCTAAAGGTTCCTGGGGCCTAAACATCTTACAGTCTAAAGGTTCCCGGGGCCTAAAAAATTTACAGTCTTAAGGTTCCTGGGTAAACGGGCCATAAAACATCTTACGGGCTAAGGTTCCTGGGGGGCCAAACATCTTACGCCTAAAAGGGTTTCCCGGGCCTAAAACATCTTACGGGCTAAAGGTTCCTGGGGCCTAAACATCTTACGGCCCAAAGGTTTCCCGGGGCCTAAACATCTTACGGCTAAAGTTTGGGGACACTTAAATGGAATTTAGGGGGCCAAAAAATACAGCTTAGGCCTGGGAAAACTTACCTAAACCCCCAAACATCCAGCGGCTGGGCCGGTAAAAATATTAGAAATTTCCCCCACTCTCGGACAAAATTGTTTTTGACATGGAAGCCAAAAAATACCCAAAAATGCTTTATATGCCCGGGGGCATTATATTTAACACATTAGGGGTTTTCGAGTGATTTGGGGTTTTTCTTAATAATACCAATTTTGTTTTTTATTTTTTATTTCTTTTCCCCAAGTGAATTCAACTGCAAAAATACTGAACAGGGAAAAAAATAGAGAAAAATTTACTGGTAAAGGGATGTCGAGCCACCCTGCACTTTCTTGCGGAATATACTTACTATGCGAACCCTATTTGTTACTTACTGCGAACCCACGTTGGCATTCTTCATAGTGACCCTGTCGACC
This sequence comes from Chionoecetes opilio, assembly GCA_016584305.1. NCBI lineage: Eukaryota > Metazoa > Arthropoda > Malacostraca > Decapoda > Majidae > Chionoecetes > Chionoecetes opilio. The sequence continues at coordinate 43,133 of JACEEZ010004085.1, read as the reverse complement.
GAATTTCAAAAGCCGCCGTAGCTGCCACTCCGTGGGTGCTGGTCCCTACCCTCTCTTTCCTGTTATTTTTTAAGAGTCAAAGCTCACACTTACGTCTCCACTCTCCATCACAGGGACAGACAGAGAGCCAGGGTTGCCAGACAGCCTGGTCTAAAGATCCCATATATTCGGGGAAAAATCCCCAGAAATCCCCATTTCATATATTTCCAAAATTTGTTATAAAAATGCTGAAATATATGCTACATAGTACTCCACATGTAAATTAAATTGCTATGTTGTTTTTAATGTTGATTGAATGATATTAATTCATACTTTTTTTTACATAATATTTTTACATTACACATGAAGTAGCATAATTCAAATTTTTTATTATAATCATCACAAGGACTGCAAAAACAAAAAAAAGGCAGTAATAGGATACAGCCTCATGAGTATTTAATAAAAAAAACATTTAATAAAATGTTCTACTTTAGGTGATGGGGATGATACATATCCTAAATTGCTTAGAAATATGATACAGAAATAAATGAAAATATTAATGCTTTAGCTTTTTGGGGGAAATTAAATAATCCAACTAATATTTTGGACCTACTGTACTAAGCCAGAAAGAAAGAATAGAATAACAAACTAAATAATATCATCACTACTACTAAATACTAAAATACATGCATACTAAATATTATCATCATGGAATCATCATGTTCATGGTATTTGTAGATATCTGAAGTCATCATGTTTACTAGTTTATCATTTACAGCAAAATTGAAACATTCCCGGCCTTTCAAATACCGTTTGAATGCAGAAATCCAACTATAGAGTTCTCTGGTGAGTTTGTTTCTTAGTTTTGTTTTTTAAATTGTTTTCAGATGAAAATATCCTTTCGCTGTGGCACTAGAATGAGGAAGACGCAATAGCCCAGAAACAAAACTTGACAAAATTTGGAAAAAATGGGGGTTTCATCACCCCTCTTATTTCTCTAACTGTCTCCCAGAAGCCTTCAACACATTGATTTTGAATCAGCAAGATCGGTGTTTTAGTACTTTCCATTCTTGTCTAGGTGATTTATTTTTTCAGGACCTACAATTCCCGGAAATACACTAGCCCAAAGGACCCAAAGGAGACCCCAAAATTTTTGACTTACTTCTTTTGGGGTCAATGAAGCTCCCAAAATTTTTCTTCCTTTCCGTCGGTTTTAACCTCATGTTTTCTTTTAAACCTTCATATTTAAAAATATTATCTTAAGCGATTTAAAAACATATTTTTTTCAGAAGCCTCAAAAGTCCCAAATCGAGAATGAATGTCCCCATGTCCCCTCAGTGCCCCGAAATCCCCAAATATAGGGACAAATCCCCAAATTGGAACTCTGGGGAGCCACAGGTCTTATTTCCCTACGGGGCGCGTTCCGCCCCCATCGTTTAAAATACTTCGTCGGGGCCTAATGGGGCGGAGACACAAAA
>JACEEZ010004085.1:0-38812 GCA_016584305.1 Chionoecetes opilio | reverse complement strand
AGGGAAAAAAAAAATTAAAAAAAAATTGTTTTTTTTTTTTTTATGTTAAAAAATGTAAAAAAATTTTTGTTAAAATTTTAAATAAAAAAAAAAACCTTAAACAATCCTACATTAAATATAATACTCCTTACATTCACAATGACCGCAGCGTTGAACTGTCCTCTGCACACCGATCCAATTTCTCACTGCAAGCGTCACTCCACCTCTCGTTCACGGCTCTCGTTCAATCTGAAAAAAATAATTGATCCACTCATTAGAATTGAGTATAATTTCATATATTTGTTCTGGGGATCAACAGGTTTCATAAAAATATATATTGTTTTGTTTCTATTGCAATTTGTGGTGGGTTAGGGGTAAAAACGCGCTAAATTGATTGGACTAGAAGGAGAGTGTATATGACTGAAAAATAACTAACCTAATCCCACCTTTAGAGTCACTAACCTAACCAAATCCCACTTTTTAACCTCCTAACTAAAGCCACATCCTCATTAAAAAGTGTCCGCGGCAAGGGAAGAACAGAGGCCTTGCAGGTCACAAGAGGAAGAGTGAGGCGCATGTAAACACTTGTCTCTTTCCTCCCTATAAACAAGATATCACATCTCCAAAAATAATTATTTGCGATGGAAGCTCATTGAGAGAATGTTTCCTAGAATCCAGTAAGGTAAACATAAACCATACTCACAATTGGGTAGGGAATTCTGGTCCTAGTGTAAAATAATACAAAAGATCAGCCTGGGGCCCTCTAATAAATAGTAGACACTGGTGGAGAATGTAGGTCTTTCCCTTTAGGCAGCCAGGTTAGGTTAGTTGTATTCGTGAACTTTGTTTTCCGGGAAGATTTGGTGTGTTTTGAAATAATCTGGTTTGTTTTGTCACCCCACGAACCAACCTAAATCTAACCTTTAAAACCTTCACCTAACCTGGCTGCTGTCGGTGAGGGACCCACATTCTTCACGAGTGCCAATATGTAGTTTTTTCAATCCCAAAATTTACCAAACGTTTGTTTAGTTGTGTTATAAGGAAATGTCCTGCTGTAATAAAAAAAATAAAAAATTAAGACCCAGCCGTAATAGCCGTTTTTTCTTAATTAAAATATTTAACTGTACAAAACCATTGGTTATTAAACAAATTATATTAAACAAATTTAACTTAACTTAACCTAACCGGGTCCAGGTCGTTTTGGCCGCAAGTAATTTTTAGGCCGTGACGTCCCAACTGCAAACGGCCGAATCGTCGCAGGGCCTAAACAAGATCGGCATATCATAAATGGTATACCACCTAAATAACCAAACTTCATTCATCAAGATCACAACTTTTACAACTATTGATAATAGATTATTTCGATCAATTAGACTTTGATGTATGAATTGTGTGTTGTAACGTAAGGCTATATGGTGTGACTAGCCGCAAAGCCGCCCTCCGGGCGGACTTTTTGGCTGCTCCTGCGGAGGGCTATTGGTGGGCCTTTGCCCACCACCTAAACACAGACTCTCCAGAGAGCCCTTCTAACTTTCCTGAAATCATTGATGTAGAAATGTATGTATTAACGCCAACCCATTCACATCACCCCCAACCCATTCACTCACCATTAACCATCACCCCCCACCCATTCACTCACCCATTACCCATCAACCACACCCATTACCCATCACCCCCCCCCTATTCCCTCACCCATCACCCCCCCCCCATTCATTCACCCATCACCCCCACCCATTATCCATCACCCACCCATTCACTCACCCATTACCCATCACCCTACATCAAGGTTTCCTCAATTCTCGCAACCCACTTTTTTCACAATTCTCGCTAATAGGCTACTAAAAATAAAAATAAAATAAAAGTGAGCAGATCATACCATAAGTAGGCTTAAAACCTTCCCCTGGTCGACCTGGTTCCAAAACTGTGCCATATGATGGGATTCCGCCACGGGGGGCGAAACCTATCGCGGACACACATACAGACACACTTTCGCTTATATTATTATAGATAGATAGGTGGCTGGAGTGTGACCTGTAGATGTGTTACTTAAAGTGATGGCTCGGTACGACAATGTGGGCAACAAAAGTTCACATCCCTGCACCGGTCCCTTGTGGCTAAACATCTCACGGTCTAAAGGTTCCGGCGCCCTAAACATCTTACGGCTTAAACATCTCACGGTTTAAAGGTTCCGGCGCCCTAAACATCTTACGGCTTAAACATCTCACGATCTAAAGGTTCCTGCGGCCTAATATACACATCTTACGGCTTAAACATCTCACGGTCTAAAGGTTCCTGGGGCCTAATATACACATCTTACGGCTTAAACATCTCACGGTCTGAAGGTTCCTGGGGCCTAAACATCTTACGGCCTAAAGTTGTGACAGACTAACTGGATCACGGCCGAAAAAATACGGCCTAATAGACCCGAACTTACCTAACCTAACCTGCCAGCGGCTGGCGCGTAGTTAAAATATATTTAAGAAATTCATATCTCAGGAACGAGTTGTTTCCGATGAAATTGCAATACAGTACACCAGTGTCTTGTATATGCAGAAGGCACTTCATATAACACATAGGTGTCCTTCGTAGTGATTTTGGTGTTCTTCTTAGATAATACCAATATGTGTTTATTTTTTATTCTTTTCCCCAAGTGAATTACAACTGCATAAAGTACTGAACAGAAAATAATAGAGAACAATTTACTGGTAAGGCATGTCGAGCCACCCTGCACTTGTGGAATATTAAACTGTTTTTCTTAGGTAATGGTTTTGTGACATTTATTGAAAATGTGATTTTCAAAGAAAGTTAACCTATGTAACTGAGACCCATGCAAGAAAAGAAAATACAGCCGCCACATTTTACTGTCACACAACGTCCCTAACCTTTGGTAAATGTTTCTCATTGAACACAACTACATATTTTATCTGATAAGATTTGTTGCTTGGCAATTCTTCAAACCTTAATGAATTGTGTGCCTCATTTAAATGTTGCCAATTAATATTGCTCATAATTTTTTCAAGGTGGTGGTAAACCATATTCTCCCCTCTCAGAACTGGACGACTTAATAGCCGACATTCTGAGGAGGGAGAATGTGCTGTTCGGTGGCTGCCACGACAGGGCCGAGCAGATCCTGGTGCTACCTGAAATGCCAGGATCATCTGCTGCTCCCCAGAGTTTTGATAATATAAGGTACATTATTTGCATGGACCTCTCCTCATAATTCTTATTTCTCTGTATAGATAACTTGTTCAACATAATGGGGAACATTGGGTTACTTGTCCTTGCGTGATCACATAGGCTTCAAATAGAAGTCTTACTGCAGTTTTGTCACAAAGCGTTACTTAATGGTTCTGTAATGCTTCTATGTGCTCTTTGGTTGATGCTTTTATATCTGTGTTTGGAGATTGTGACTGGTGTTATGCGGGTATTATTGCATGGTTTAATGCCTGATATTCCTAGTCATTTCCATGCAAATGATGATGGCAAGCAGGTATCGCCAGTCCGTAGCATTTGCATACATTATTGGAACGATACAGAAAGATGATCGCCTGGCACAGCCCATGCGATGGATGCCTTACAATAAACAAAAAAGTATTTAAACAATACTAAGTTTTTGTTCATATGCTATTTGATGCAAATCACCTCCAAAAATATTGACCAGACTTTAATTGAAGTCTTTGATGCGTTCGTTATGGAATGTTTATCGTTGCATAGAAGAACGTGTGATACCGTGAAAATCTTAGCCAAGCTGGCGACTCCGTCTCGAAATAGATTTGCGTAAGCACTGTACTCAGCTTATATCGTCCACATTACTGCTCACATATAAAATAGTGTGAATGATTAGATTATAACGTGATTTTTTGCATAGCAGGAAGTAGGTGAAGCTGTCTTATCTCAGAAATATAGCTCACGCATCCGGGAAATATATTAGCCACCTTCCTGACGTTTCTTACCTGTATTAAATCGTGATTGATGATTATGTAGCTTGGTAGTCAGGCTTATGTGCTTAGTTTATGATGATATGTAATTGCAAGTCACCGTATATCCTAGTTAATGGGTTGTAGCTACCAAATAATTAGAACCAAAGGTGGTATTATTTTATACTAGGACCAAAATTCCCTTTACACAATTGGGAGCTTGGTTTCTGTTTACCTTATTGGATTCTATGAAACATTCCCTCTATGAGCTTCCGTTGACAATAATTACTTTTGGAGATATGACTTGTTCATAGGAAAGCGAGAGACAAGTGTTTACGTACGCCTTACTCTTCTTCCTCTTGTGACCTGCATCGCCTCGATTCTTCCCTTGCCGTGGACACTTTTTAATGAGGATTTGGCTTTAGTTTGGAGGTTAAAACGTGGGCTTTAGTTTGGAGGTTCTTGTTAGGTTAGGTTAGTAAGTCAAAAGTGGGGTTTAGGTTAGGTTAGGTTAGTGAGTCATAAGGTGGGGTTAGGTAGTTTTATTTTCATATCTCATATGTACACGCCTTCCTATTAAAAATAACTTATATAATATATATCTTATACAATTTTTCACCTCGGCGGGACTTCTAATTTTCGGCGATAGTTCTAGTTCTTGATCTTGATATTATAGTACTCAGTATATACATCCTAGCGCTAGCGTGTCCTGGTGGAACGCCGACGTGAGTTTCGACAGGGGATGCTTGCAGCCTATGTTGATCTCAAGAAGGCGTTTGACTCAGTGCATCGTGAGTCACTCTGGGATCTTCTGCGACTTCGAGGGATTCCTGCAAGGACTATTGGTTTGATAACTGGTCTGTATTCTGGGACTGAGAGTGCTGTGAAGTGTGGGGCAGGTGTATCCAGCTTCTTTCCTGTGAATACAGGAGTGAGGCAAGGGTGCGTCCTTGCCCCATCACTTTTCAACGCTTGTATGGACTGGGTATTGGACAAGGTTGTAGATCAAAGTGATTGTGGAGCATCCGTCGGAAACCCAAGGACACTGATCTTGTTTTTGCCGATGATGCAGTAATCTTGCTGAGTCGCTGGAGGTCCTGGTGATGCTCTCGAGGCGCTGCACGAGGAGGCAAAGCCTTTGGGACTTGAGGTATTCTGGCTCAAGACCAAGGTCCAGGTGTTTGGAGACTTACTAGATGAAGCAGTACAGTCTGTTCATGCGTGTGGCGAGGGGCATTGAGATCTTGGAAAATTTTACATACCTTTGGGAGCGCAGTCCATAATGACGGCGGGTCACGTCAAGAAGCCTTACGGCGGATTGGCATAGCCCACGGTGTTATGGACTCGCTCAGCGGGAGTATTTGGCGTTGTCGGTACCTGTGCAGGAGGACAAAGATCCGGATCTTCATGTCGCTTGTGATCCCTGTCTTACTCTATGGTTGTGAGACATGGACACTAAATAGTGACTTGAAGAGACGAATCAATGCCTTTGGTAATAAGTGTCTTCGCAGAATCATGGGGTATCGCTGGGATGATTACGTGTCAAATCAGCGATTGCACCGTGGGGACTGAATTTAGGCCTATTACCTGCATAGTCCGTCAGCGCCAACTTCGGCTATATGAGCATGTGGCACGCTACCCTGAAATCGATCCTTCCCATCGGGTTGTATCTGTAAGAGACAATCCGGCGTGGAGGAGGCCAAGGGGGCGCTCACAAAGCTCATGGCTGGGGCAAGTTGATGTTTCTTGTCGAGAGTTGCTTGGTATGGGAAAGGAGCCTGCATGGGAACTCGCGCGTGGTGACCCCCGGGAGTGGCGTCGTAGGGTGGGCGAGGCGACGCGCCCCCCGGCGTATGCCCCCAATGATTGATTGATTGAGTATATACATTTAATAAGCTTTCTACTTTTTACTGTTTCTGCATTCATTGATTAAATACCAGCAATAACTTAATCGGTTAGGTTAGGTTAGGTAACTAATGTCCATGTTAGGTTAGTAAACTAGTGGGTGAGATTCAGTTAGGTTCGGATACGTAACCAATCTCAGAAACACAGTTTAGATTGTTCCAAAATACATCAAATCTACCAGAAAAATATAGGTTACGAATAAAACAGAACTAAACCTAATCTAACAGGGGGGGGGACATGACCCAAAAGGACCCCCTTTCCTTAAACTAACCTAACCAACCTTAAAAACCTCAGGCTTCCCAGTGATGTAACTTATTTTTACTATTACCATACCTTATTATGATGACTCTTTAATCAAACTCTTCAGAGCAACAATTTCTTGCTTCTGTCAAGTGGGTAAAATAAAAACTAGTGATTACCAAGCAAAACAAAGGTCAGATTCTTTCAAAACACATCAAAATCTATCGGAAAAATATAGTTTTATCTGAAAAAGGAGAGGGTCACAGAAACTAATCTTTACCCCTTGGGCCATGTTTATGGGACTGTACTCTGGTCTACCGGATTTCTCGTTCCCATCGGCGAAAGTTCCAACTTTTCACGCCGTCGAGAATTACTTTTTCTAGGACTCAATATACATATCAGTATTATTCTAGTGTTTGCCCATATTCCCCCTCCGGAAAACAAGCTTGGGGACCTGAGAAAATGCAGGATATTTGACTGGGGTACAAAATAGACGTCGCAACCACAGTTTCTGAGTTAGGGTTGTAAAGATTCCCTAGATCTAAGGTAAATGGATTGGATTTCTTCTAAGTCCAGAGACGTGTGAACCTTACGATCCTCACAAACATAATGATAACCGGAGTATTGAGAACACCCACCCACCCTCGCTAGGAGGTAACTTAAAATTTGGTCATGTTACCGAGGGGATGGGGGGGAGGAGCCCCCCTCCTCTGGAGGATTCTGTTTACAAGAGACAATGATAGGGCAGGGAAGGTGTCTCTGCCCGACAGGTTTTATCCCTGTTCACACACCACCTCCAGCAGGTGGTGGCTTTATTTGGGGGTTGTGGCCTTTACCATTGTCGGGATGTCCCCTTTTTTGCCATCCCGCTGCAATCACCCTTGCAGGCTGTAGCAGGTCGTATCCATCTGCACAAGACCTACACTGTCTGCTCAATATATCTACCTCCAAATGACGACATACCTCTCCAAGATCTTAAGGATCTTATCCGCCAGCTTCCCCGTCCATTTTTTCTCCTTGGAGACATGAATGGGCGGCATTTCCTGTGGCGAGATTCCACCAGAAATCGTCGCGGTGATTCTCTCGTAACTCTTATAGATGGCAACAACCTAAATATATTAAACACGGGAGAACCTACACATTTCTATTCGCAGACGGGAACATTGACTGCTATGGACCTATCACTCTACAGTCCACAGGTCGCCCTCGACTTCTCATGGGAGGTGGCCGATTCTCTTCGAGGGAGTGACTATTATCCCATACTACTTAAAGCAGTGTCATCGCCCCCTTCCCGATGTCTCCCAAAGTGGTGCCTCTCTCGTGCAGACTGGGAGGGCTTTCAAAAGGCTTTTGTTTTTTAATATCATATAGATGACTTTCAGACAATAGATGAGGCCGTTGATTACTTTGTGTCTCGAATCCATTTTGCAGCCTCGCTGAGCATCCCCCGCACTTCTGGCTCTTTCTCTCGCCGGCCTGTTCCGTGGTGGAATCAGGACTGTACGGCAGCGAGGAGTCACTCCCGCCGGGCTGAGGCGCAATACCAATCGCGGCCAACTTCAGTAGACCTAAAAATATCTTTTCACAGGTCAAGAGCTCGATACCGTCGGGTAATGAAGGAGGCTCGTCACTCCTCTTGGAGGGCTTATATAAGTATGATCTGTGCATCTACCCCGGTGTCCAAGGTTTGGCTAAGAGTGAGGAAAATGAAGGGGAAATTTAAACCATCCTCCCCTCCAGTTCTTACATAAGAACATAAGAACATAAGAAAATAAGGAAGCTACAAGAGGCCGCGAGGCCTACACGTGGTAGTTCCTGTCACCTAACACTACCTACATCCACCTTTCATCCCCATCCATGAACCTATCCAGCTCCCCTTTAAAGCTCCCTAATGACTCCGCACTAACTACCTGTCTACTGAGACCATTCCACTCATTCACCACCCTATTTGTGAACCAGTTTTTCCCTATTTCCTTTCTAAATCTACGCTTTTCCAGCTTAAAATCCGTTACTTCTTGTTCTACCCTGGTTAAAACCCCGTAAAAAATTTTCCTACCTTCCTTTATTAAATCCCTTTATCCACTTAAAAACTTTTATCAGATCCCCCCTTTACTCTGCGTCTCTCGAGTGAGTGTAATTTTAATAACTTCAATCTCCTCTCATAACAAAAGTTACGCATCCCTTGTATCATTTTGGTCATCCTTTCTGCACTTTTTCTAACAACACTATATCCATCCTGTAATATGGAGCCCAAAAACTGAACTGCATAGTCTGGTGAGGCCTGACTAGAGCCAGATAAAGCTTTAGAATAACTTCCGCACTTCTACTTTTAACACTTCTGGTAATGAATCCAAATACTCTATTAGCTCTATTTCTGGCCTCAATACATTGTTTCCTAGGTCGGAGTTCGGCTCACCCTCACTCCAAGATCTTTTTCACCTTCGATCTTTTCAGCGATACATTGCTTATGGTATATCTATTACCAGGGTTTTTTCTACCAACATTCATAACGCTACTTTTATCAATATTAAATTCCATCTGCCATCTGACTGCCCACTCGTTAAGTTTATCTAAGTCTCCCTGCAATAGGGTTTACGTCAGACTGTGATCCAATAACCCTACCAAAATTTAAAGTATAAATCAGAAAACTTGTGATATCACTGCTAACCCACTATCCAAGTCGTTGATGTAAATCAAAAATAGTAATGGTCCCAAAACAGACCCTTGTGGAACTCCACTTGTCACCGGGTCCCCATTCAGATTGGAACCTTTAATTGTAACCCTTTGTTCCCTATTACTTAGCCAAGCTCTGATCCAATGAAAAACCTTCCCATTCTATACCATGAGCCCTAACCTTATTTAAGAGTCGCTCGTGTGGTACTTTGTCAAATGCCTTACTAAAGTCCAGATATATTTTTTCAAAATCCTTATCATTATCTGCCGCCCTCATAAACTTTCCTATAAAAAACTCAATAAATTGGTGAGACATGACCTACCTTGGTGAATCCATGTTGTGAATCCATTGATCAAACTATTTTTATCTAAGTGCTCTCTAATGTTTTTTTGCAATAATAGATTCCAATAATTTACCCACCACTGATGTTAGACTTAGGGGGTCGATAATTTGACTTTAGTCCTCGTCTCCCTTCTTAAATATGGGAACAACATTTCCTTTCCTCCACAATAATGGCACATCGCCAATCTCAACCGATTTCCTAAAAATGTGCACTAACGACTCACTAACAACCTCCTTGCACCCTTTAATACCCGGGGAATAACTTCATCTGGCCCTGGCGTTTTAAATGTGTTCTTTTTTTCTATACCCCCCTCCACCATTTCCCTAGTTATCACAATATCTTTGAGTTTCTCCTCATCGCTTCCTTTGAACATCTGTTCACTATCAGGTATCGTCTGTGTATCCTCCTCCGTAAAAACACTTAAGAAATAATCATTTAGACTCCTACACATATCCTCATCCGTATTTAAGACCTCACCCTGTCCTGACCTTAAGGGCCCAACTAATTCCTTGTCTTTGTTTTATAAACCTGATAGAACCCCTTTGGGCCCCCTGTTCGCCTGTTCTGCAACTTTAATCTCATAATTGTTCTTAGCAACTCGAGTTAATTTCTTCACTGCCCTCGCCATCACGTTATACTGTTCTTGTTTACCAATCCTGCCTTGAACCTTAAATAAATGTTTTTTTTTACTCCAATGTTGTGTTTTAACTTGGTGGTCATCCATTTTGGATCACACTTCTGGCCCTTTATCCCCCCTAAAAGGAAATTTTTTTTTCTGTCCGTCAATTATATTCCTTACAAATGAGAAAAATCATCCTCGGCTCCAACCTCACTTCCCCTTCTAACCTCTCTAATTACCTCCTCAGCCCTGACCTCACTTCCCTGTCTAACCGCTCTAATTATCTCCTCAGCCTCGACCTCACTACATATCTGACCGCGCCAATTACCTCCAGGTGCCTTCCTAATCCTTCATAATTGGCCTTTCCAGCTGACAACGCCTTGTCCCGGGGGACTTTCTGCTCCCCCATCCCACACCTCTTATTAATAACCCCCAGGTGTCTTCTTAATCCCGCATAATTGGCCTTCTGAAATTGGTATTCGATGCCATTGCCAAATTAATTTCCAACTTCCCATTTTTAAGGGTAAATCTGATCTCATAATGGTCGCTATTATCTAAAATTTCCCCCCGACCTCCACATTTGTAACTAAATCGTCTCTATTTGTCAGCAAAAGATCTAGAATATTATCTCCTCTAGTAGCTCCTTGATTGCTTGACTTAGGAAGTTATCTGGATTATATTTTAAAAATTCATCCTCCTCCGCTGTCACCTATGATTAAATCCCATCTATATTCCTAAGATAAAATCTACCACAAGAAATCGATTATATCTGCAGGCCTTGTTTTTTTTCTTCCATATAGAAGCTGAATCCTCTTACATAAGTTTGGAGGCTATAACTTAACACCCAAAACCATTTCCAGTTCCCTCGTAAACCTCTACCAATAGACTCTAGGCTGTCATCTGTTTTTATAACATTGTTAACCAACACGCAATGCATCTCTTGCCCTAAAGCGCAACTCCCCCTCTCGTTTTGCCTACTCTGTCCTTGGAATAACTTATACCCAGCTATCTCGACTTCCGGATCGAATACCTTTCCTGAATATCAACACGTTTCTGTTAATGCTATTATAATCAAAATCCTCTACACATTTATCCTCTCAGGAAATCTATTTTTTAAAAACTCCTACAGTTGTATAGTAAAACCTTCAAGCAACTCCTTTTTTTTTGTCAATTTTCCTTATCTTTTAACTAAACCCCTCCTCTCTCTCTTCTTACGAAATCACTTTAGTTCCCTGCCTTCTGAAACTCCTCTAGTTCGCAAGTTCCTTTACCCCAACCTCCGTGTCTAAACCCCGGTTTCTATTAAAAAGCCTGCGTGCATCTAATTCCCCCTTTCAAGGATTCAACAAATCTGAAACTCCTTTCCTGAAAAGTGCCCCGTCCCCGCGGTAAGGCTGTTATGCCGAAAAGAGGTCCCAGCTGTCGACAAAAGGGCCCCCCCCATTGGCTTTTTCAAAAGAGTGCCAGCCGCAATTCACCGCAATAGCCCTGGCGTCCACATGTCGTCAACAAAGCTTTGGAGAACACCACCACCACAGGGAAAACCCCCCCCTGTCCCAACTTTATACCTACAGCTTCCTTGAACCGCCGTAGCAATTCCTCACTTTTACACACTCAACTCATTTCCCCCAGGCGCTCAGGCAGACGATGGGCTTTTTCCTTGGTCCGCCATGCACTCAACTATCTTGTCACTAACATAACCTATCCCCTTCCCGGGTTAACCCACCGACTTCATCGCATCCCTTCTCTGTCAAGAACTTTCTGTCAAGATGGCTAACCCGACTGTCCCAACAAAAACCCAAGATTTTACTTGGTAAAAGATGTATCGTCCCCCCTACCTCCCTAACCCCCCCGTTATTCATCCTTCTGCAGCCCCGAAGAGTACCTGAAATGAGTTCGTGCCCCAAAAGATGGTCCATTGTTTTACCTTTTTCTCCTGCGGGCGGCTCCATGATCAAACTACCTTCCAAACACCAATCCTGGTGACTTACAAGGAACCTTAGTAGTCGCTTTAGTCACATCTCGCTCTGGTACCCCTACAGGCACATCACTCGCATGTGCCCCTCCACTCGCTCCACTTGGAAACCCTTTACCTCCACACTTTAAAAGAAACGTATCTCTATTTCCTGCTTTTTCACAACGCTTTTCAATTCGTTCACATCACTTGCAAAATTCCTTTTCAGGTCTTCGATCGCCTCCAGAATAGTCTTAAGCGCCGCACCACACCATTCACTACACTCTCCCTCGACCCTTTACCTCCCTTAACCTCAGCCTCCTTCACTCCTACCCCCCTACCACTCTCAACCCCCGCACCAACACACAACACCACTTCACTCTCCGCCTCCACAACACTCCCATCACAGACGTAGCCATTCTAATCCTGGGAGCTCAAACCAAAGAACAAACCTCACTACACGGAAGACGACAGGTGCACAGAATTCTTTCAATTAATGGAGACCCAGCAGATCCATTGACCGTAGCAGAGGAATTTGCTTTCCCATTTGTGGTCAGTGTCAGTATAAAAAACTAATACTAAGGAAAAAAATAGGGTTGGTCAAAAAGCTTTTTCGTTCATCAAGTTCCCTCTAACTGACTTTCAGAGAGCTCGCACTGCGTACGTCTAATCTCTGAGACGGAAACTGAGAGACTGGAAGCGCGAAAAGCGCAATTGTTCGCTAAACCAAAAAAAAAAAAACAAAAAAAAAAAAATCCGTTTTAGCGTTGAAATGTAGTACGAGGCTGCGGAAAATAGAGGGAAGCAAGTCCTAATATCTCAGAACCGTATAGCTACGAGAAAACATTATGGAGTGTTACAAAATCCAGATATCAACAGGGCTGCCCTGTGGTATAAGCAAATTTAAATTCAATTGATCTATGAACCAAATAAAGTTTGTGTTTAGGTCATACTTACCCGAAAGAAATATTCCAGAAATCAAAAGAAAATTGCCTACATGCGTTAAAACTCTGGTGAATAAGAAATGTACATTTTCAAAGTGGAATACGATTCCTGCAGACGAGAGTCTCCGCACGACATAACAATATTGTATAGGGACGGATGAAAGATAGAGTATGGTGCATGCATACATATCATTACATCATAAGACACATACAGATAAGTGCGTCATGAACGGCACCAAGGTGCGCAAAATATAAAACTATTATATCTAAAAATCTGTATAAGCAAAAAAGAAACGGATAGGATGATTAGGGAGATCTCGTTGAGGCTACAATAAGTAGTCATGCCATTTTTGGTCTAAGGTCAATAGTTAATAGTAAAAAATAGGGAAACGCAATAAAAGGGAGTGTTCGACATGTTTAGCTGCCAAAAATTTGTTGTTTTTCCTTCCTACAGACGTAAAAATGCATCTCAATACCAATTGTACATCTGCGAAGAACAATAATAATGGTTGTCTATATATTTTTTTTCACAGAACCCTGCAGTCAAAGAACAGTTATGATTTGTATTGATAGTTAAAGAACGCATTTTCCCGTATAGATATACGGGAACAAGTCAAAAGCAGCAAAGTTTTAGTGCTCCAAAACCATCCCCTGGCTAATACGCGTTCCAATCCGCTCTTTTATCCGTATTAGGCACCGCAAAGCCTAAGACAGTTTTCTGCACTGCAAACTGTTGTGAAACGTGCCACCGTAACCCACAATTTTACAACTTTCTAACATAAAAGTATTACCTACAACACACGGGGGATATGTAGTAGCGTACCCGATGGAGGATTGGTTACGAGGAGGCCGACAAAAAAACTCGTCACAGGGCAGCCTCTGTCTTGAATTCTTACTTCTTACGACTTCATTATAGAGTAAAGAGCTGAAATACAAGCAAGGGATCATCCACGTCTGGCAGCGAAGGCCTCGGCCAGCAGCAGCAGCAGCAGCAGCAGCAGCAGAATGATAAGCCCGTGAGCGTGGAGGATACACCACCAACTTCACAATGGGGAGATAGAGTCTTTGGAATATTTAGTAGGGGAGCGAGAACCCTTGAGGAATCCTATGATCCCTGGTGATATCTAGGGTGCTATTCACAGGCGTGGGAGTAGTGAGACGTTCTCAGGAAGGGACAGGGAGTCGGAAACTGCGGGTTTTTACTACAAAAAATTTGAGCTGTGGCGGCTGGAGAGCGCCAAACAAAAGGGGCTCCTCCGACAATGTAGGTTTGGGCAGGATTAAACGTCTATTACCGTTATTATAGAACTTAAGTGATTATGGTGAGAGTCATATATATACTGTCATTTATCTTAATCAATGTATCACCGTGGTCACTTAAATAAGGGTGATTTATATAGATTTATGATGGGGTAACGATGGCGGGCAGAGGGACGGAGAGCTTGCCGCGGGGCCTTCCCCATATCACAAATATTCACTATTTTAACCCACACACAAAACACTTCTACCACCAAACACTAGCACCACAGTGCCTCCTACTATACATCTTAATTTGGAACATAAAACTCCTTAAAAGCAAGTCATCGAAATAAACGAGAATTAGGTTTGGAGATGATGGGGACAGAAGGCGGGGGAGAGGCAGCTGGCATGCCATTCTGCCCGGACATATGGGTTCGCTGGACTTGTGATTGGTCGAGAATTTTTAAAAAAAGGTTTGGCATTGGCTGGTGATGTCTATGAAGCTGAGGACGTCATTATCGCTTAGCAAAGTCAGATGCCTTCCGACGCGTTAAACGACCCGACCGAGGGAAAGGCTTTGTAGCTTAGTGTAAGGAAAAAGAAGTCGAGAAGATGGTCGTTGCTGGCCGCTTACTACATTTGTTGCTTGGGATTCCCGCCCAGGTAGCTAAGGACAAAATGAACTCCTGTTTCAAAGTGGTCAGCAATTGCATATGCCTGATTTATAAGAAACCTCGTGATTTTCTTCGGTAGTCTAAGACAGTGTAAGTTAGACGTGAGAGCCAACTCACTTCCGTGTGGAAAAGGAACACTATGTCAGCTCCAATTCTTCACAAAATGAGCAAGAGAACAAGGCAAGACAAAACAAAATAATTTTTAATATTTAATTCAAACTCCTTATAAATATGATATTGAATTATTATTGGTCAGCATGGTCTCGACCCCCAGTGAAGGTTTCGTACCCTGGTTGTACAGGTACCCAGGGTAAAACCACTGCTCTAGTTCAGACTCGCCAGGAGGAGCTACTTTTGTCCGTCGTCGAAGTAAGCCCGAGACCCCACACTGCTGCCATCAACTTCCCCTCCGACAGCAAGTGTGGCAAGAGGGCACGAGGGGGACGCATACGACCTCAATTATACATGTGTCACTCAACAAATCCAGCCTGCGACAACCACGAGCGAGGGGCCAGCCATCTCAGCCTTCTAGAATAACATATAAGGCCAACCACCTGATGCATCAAGGAGATAAAACCCCAAAGGCGAAACAGGTGGGAAATATTTAATAAAAAATAATACTAAGAAAATAACTTATAGGTGGAGTCAAAAAAAAGTCCTTTTCGTCTCATCCCAATTTCCCTCTAAACTGACTTTCAGGAGAGTTGCACGCGTACGTCTAATCTTCTGAGCGGATACTGAGGACGAAACATTGTTCGCTTCAGAAAAAAAAAAAAAAAAAAAAAAAAAATACGTTAGCGTTGGAATGTAGTACGAGGGCTGCGAAAATAGGAGGGACAAGCAATGTTCCTAATATATATCTCAGAACCGTATTAGCTACGAGAAAACATAGGAGGGTTACAAAAAACCCAGAATCATACAGGCTTCCCGTGGTATACGCAAAATTTCAATTCCAGTGATTATAGACCAAATAAAGTTTTTGTGTTTAGTCATACTACCGAAAGAAATTATTCCAGAAATCAAGTAAAATGCATACAGCGTAAAAACTCTTGGAATAAGAAATTTACATCTTTCAAGTGGAATACGATTCCTCGCAGACAAGCGGCAGATTCTTTAAACGTGGGGAATTCGGCTAACCTAAGCCTAACCGTGGCTTTAGACATGCATTTCCGTTTCTAAACAATTTCCGGGCGGGATTAATCTAAGTTGGTCTAAAACTAACGAAGAATAAGTATTGGAAAATGTTAGGACACCCAGGACCCTGTAAACACTTGAGTCTAATGATATTCGAAACTATGCAAATGCCCAGCTAAGACAAATTAGCGGTATTTCAATATTTGTTTGAAAAATATGAGTGGTATAAATGCAGTCTACTGCAGATTATGAAGCATCTGAAAAAAAAATTTAAAGACCGCGTTTTGGCGCCCACGAAATCTGGGTTTGTTATCTCTCCTCGCCCGCCGAGTCCAGACGTCAGAATTAAAGTCATCACTTATAGGGGACTATACAGCAGCACTTGCATTTATAATGGAAAGAGAGGAGGAATTATTCTCTTTTGGTCATAAAGTCTAAGTCTACGCAACAATTGTCCTTACATCCCTCTACGGGGAGGCCACGGCAGAAGTTCTCCCAGTCCACACATCTATCCACCTCAGCAGGGGCATGCTCGAAAAATCCCTCGAAGGTACAACTTACGATGTGTATTATGGCTACAATCCTCTTCGGAAATCGTCCCGCGGACGCTTATTACCTAATAACACTCATTACAAAAACTTAACACAAACCTACATTAAACCTTGAACTAACCTAAACCAGACCAAAACAAACTAACCTAAACCTAAAAACTATGTTTGCGGTGTTGAACTAAGATCGGCTGATTTCGAAAATAGGGACGATTTTAGCTAACTATCGCTAGAATGTTACGATTAATTACTAGATGCACACATTAGCTTTCAGCGTAATATTCTCCCACTGATTACTACAGCAGACTACCCGGGTATACCTTGATGCGCTGATCATAGTTAGAGTCTTGGTGCCCGAAATAGTATCTTATAGGACCATGCTGGCCACTCGCCGTTACGATGAGGTACATCGTGGGCCCTGGCGGTACTCTGTTATTAGTGTACGTAGAACTCCGCGTTCGCCTTTAGCGTCAGACAAGACACACGGGGGGCGGTGGGGGGGGCAACACCTCACTGTGACACACGTGACACTTGTGTGCAATGGATAGTATAACTTATAATATCCTTGCTCGTGTTGTATACGTGCGGTGGTACTAGTACGTCAGACAGTGATACCAACACCCACCACCGGATTGCCAAACTTGTATGATGAAAAACTAAACTATACGTTTGATTCAAAGAAGTCGACGATATATATATTACTATATAGGTTTGCCTGATATGATTTTAACACAACTAGTGATTAAGGCATCATTAGTGTGCAACTAAATAATAAAACTATAACCTGACCATGACAATCTTTACTCCCAATAATTGGGAAGAGCTATGAAGACAAGGAAAATGTGGGTAAAAAAGTGAATAATGAACGAATATATGGTAATGGTGTGCTTTGTTGTTCTCGGTAGCAGGGCGCGGAGACCAATGACACTTCCGCTTCTCCGTCCCCCAATATATGATCTCCATGGTTGCAGGGCTTCCAAACCAAGCGCAGTCGTTGTCAACATAAGACATGTTACTCTAGCTGCTGGTGTCTAAAGCAGGGCAGGATGGTACTACTTGAGTCTACCATGGAAGCTCCAGTTAGGACTCTCCATAGTCCATGTTAAAAACACGGCCGAATGTCTCCGTCAAGACATAAAAATGATGTAGACGGATGACGATAAGATGTTTGGTGCATCAATTAAGCTGCTGGTCATTTGAAACGGCCACACGGGTGCGCAAAATATAAAACATTATATCTAAAAATATGTATAAGCAAAAAAAGAAACGGATAGATGCTTAGGGTAGATATCGTTGAGCTGTAATAAAAAGTATTCATGCCATTTTTGGTCTAGGGTCAATAGTTTCATAGTAAAAAAATAGGGAAACGCAATAAAGGTAGTGTTTGAAATTTTTAAGCTGCCAAAAATTGGTCGGAGGTTAGTGGTCCTACAGACGTAACAATGATCTTCAATACCAATTGCACTACATCTGCGAAGAACATAATAATTGTTCGATATAATTTTTTTTCACAGAACCCATGCCAGTCAAAAAGAACAGTTATGAATTGTTTTTGAGAGTAAAGAACGCATTCCGTATAGATACGGGAAAAGTCAAGCACGCAAAGTTGAGGCTGGATTTTGCGTTTACCATTAACGAAGACAGAAGCCGAGAGAGGCACAATCAGAAATGGATACTGCAAACTAGCTCATCCAAGATCGAGGCTATACCGCGGCAAGAGACGTGGGGAAGAGGCCGAGGCGTCCGTGTGGCTTTCGAGGAAAACCTCCGCGACGGTCTGAGTTAAGCGATGACGTGGGAGGTAGGTTCTAAATCATGCTCACGCGACAAGCAGAGCAAAGTTGGACAAGAACGAAGCTAAGGACCAAGCCGACGCTGAAGCAAGTGGAGGAGCTTATCAATATGGAAGAATGATACATGCAAATCCGGTGTGTGGGATGTTGAAGGAGACTAGGCCAAATTACAAATCAGCCTCGCCCATTACCACCTAGTCCACAAGGACTGCCAACGATATCAATAAGCTGCAACGGGGTAATGCGATTGGATTCGGAGTTCTCTTTTCCTGATCATAAGTCTATGTTCGCTTACTACTGTGTTCAGTCTGTGTGGTGTCGTCTGGAGTATCTGCGGGAGCAACAGGAGACACCGACGTGCCGGAGGGACAACAGCATGACGCTAAGATCACCTTGGGAACTTTTGTGCCCGCTCTTGTGGATAGCTATTTGCGGCACGAGGACCATTCACACAGCCAGGGGACAGGTGAAGTTTAAATTGGACATTACCGAAGGTTGGGACAGCAAAACTTATCTGGGGGTAAGATCAACTCGATAACGCATGTGTGTACATGGGACTCTGTGTCAACCTAGGATTTTTCCCAAGCCCGAATCCACGCCGATTGTAGAATTTACGAATCAGACGGCGAGAGAATGGACCTCTACATAATGGTGGAGGGACTGACAAGGTGATTGGCAAGCCACGGGTCAACCACTAGGATGGGCCAAGGCTGCGATGTGCTGACCGACGCACAGTGTGCATTGTCTCACGCAGGGACTATCAAGCTGAAGACCAAACCAATCACCGCAATTTCTCATTGCTAAACTAGTGTTATCCAGGCATTAGAGAGGCTGGAAGGACCGACCAAGTTTGTAGGAACGTGCGCAGCCGGCAAGTGGGCTCTAATGTGCATTCAATGAGCCAGAAGTAGTAACCATTGCCGTTACGAGCACATTTCGACTTCATCAAGGGCTATTCGGATATGGAGAATGACCGGTTTCAGCGAAGTACAACACAACTCAACAGGCATGGGACGTCAGGATTCGCTTAAAGTTCAGAGGTCCATCTCCAATCGCTTATTAAAGATTTTTCAACCCATGGTGTTTGTCTCAGCTGGAATGAATAAACAAAACTCGGGGTACGCTTGGGTGACAACGCTCAACAGTCTCCTGCAGAGAGACAACAAAAATCTGCCTAATACGCGTTCCAAATCGCGCTATACGTATTTCGACGCCCAAATGCCTAAGACAGTTTTCGCACGGGCAACTGTGTGCAACGTGCACACCGAAACCCACCAATTTTACCACACTTAAAAATAAAATGTATTACATACAACACAGGGGAATGTAGTAGCAGTACACGAGGATGGATTGGTTACGAGGAGGCCGACAAATATAACTTCGCCACAGGCAGCCTCTTTCTCGGACTTCTTAATTCTTACTGACTCTTACTTCGACTTCATCATATATGAGGTAAAGAGATGAATATACAAGCTAAGGGGACTCATCCAGTCGCAGCGGGCCTTCGGCAGCACCAGCAGCAGCAGCAGCATGATGAAGCCCGTGAGGGGAATGGATATCAACACCAACGCACCACGGAGAGATAGATGCTTTTGGTAATATTTAGTAGGGAGCGAGAAAACCCTGCGAATCATATGATCCCCTGGTGATATCCTAGGGTGCTATCACAGGCGTGGGAGTAGCTGACGTCTCTCAGGAAGGCAGGTGAGGCGATAAACGCGCGGCTTCTTACTCACAACTTGAGTGTGGCTGCTGGAGCCGCAGAGCTCCTCCGAACTCCGTAGTTGGGCAGAAATTAAACGTTATTACTCGTTATTAAGAACTAAGTGATTATTGTGAGATTGTTATCTATATGTCAGTATCTAAATATTAGCACCGTGTGTCACCTTAAATAAGGGTGATTAAAGATGTTATGAGGGGGTAACTGAGGCGGGGCAGAGTGTACGAGAGGCCTGCCGCTGTGCTCCCAATCAAAAATCATATTCACCCACCACACACCTTATACACCAAAACACTAGCAACACAGGCTCCTTAATTATACCATTTATTATCGATACATTAAAACTCCTTAAAACGCAAGCATTCCGAATAAAAACGAGGAATTCAGTTTGGAGATGTGGGACAGAAGGCGGGGGAGAGGCAGTGTCTGGCATGCCATTTCTTGCCCGGAAAAATGTCTCGCTGACTTGTGATGGTCGAGGAATTTAAAAACTGTTTTGTCATGGGGGACTGATGATGAGATTGATGACGTCATACTAGTCTTAGACAGTCGCGCCTTCCGACGCGAACGACCGACGCCGAGGGTAGGCTTTGTAGCTTAGTAGTTAAGGAAGAAATTCGGAGAGGATGGTCGTGCGGCGCTACTACCTTTGTTGCTGGGTTACCGCCCAGGTGTCGCTACAGGACAAAATGAATCCCTGGTTTCAAAGTGGTTCAGCCATGTCACTTGCCTTGATTATAAGAAACCTCTTGATTGCTTCGGTTAGTTCGAAGGACACGTGTAAGTAGTACGTGAGAGCACGCTCACTTCGCTTTGTGGAAAACAGGAACACTATGTTCAGCTCCAATTTCTTCACAAAATGATGCAAAGAGACAAGGCAAGACAGACAAAATAATTTTTAATATTTAATTCAAACCTCCTTATAAATATGATATTGAATTATTATTGGTCAGCATGTCTCGTACCCCCAGGTGTAAGGTTTCGTACCCCCTGGTGGTACAGGTACCCCAGGGTAAAACCACTGCTCTAGTTCAAGACTCGCCAGGAGCTACTTTTTTGTCCGTCGTCGAGTAGCCGAAGACACCCACATGCTGCCCATCAACTTCCCCTCCGACTGCAAGTGTGGCAGAGGGCACGAGGGGGAAGCATAAGCCTCAATTAATTACATGTGTCACTCAACAAATCCAGCCTGCGACACCACGAGCGAGGGCCAGCCATCTCAGCCTTCTAGAAATAACATATAAGGCCAACCACCTGAGGCCTCAAGGAAGATAAAACCCCAAAGGCGCAATAGGTGTGAAATATTAATAAAAATAATACTAAGAAAATAAATATAGGGTGGAGTCAAAAGCTTTTTCGTCTCATCAAGTTCCCTCTAACTGACTTTCAGGAGAGCTCGCACGCGTACGTCTAATCTCTGAGACGGAAACTGAGAGACTGAAGCGCGAAGCGCCATTGTTCGCTAAAAAAAAAAAAAAAAAAAAAAAAAAATACGTTAGCGTTGGAATGTAGTACGAGGCTGCGGAAAATAGAGGGAAGCAATGTTTCCATAATATCTCAAGAACCGTATTAGCTACGAGAAAACATTATGGAGGGTTACAAAAAATCCAGATATCAACAGGCTGCCCTGTGGTATAAGCAAATTTAAATTCCATTGATATATGACCAAATAAAGTTTTGTGTTTAGGTCATACTACCCGAAAAGAAATATTCCAGAAATCAAAGGAAAATTGCATACATGCGTAAAACTCTTGTGAATAAGAAATGTACATTTTTCAAAGTGGAATACGATTCCTGCAGACAAGGTCTCCGTCAAGACATAACAATATGTTAGACGGATGAAAGATAGATGTATGGTGCATCAATAAGCTGCTGGTCATTGAACGGCACAAGGGTGCGCAAAATATAAAACTATTATATCTAAAAATCTGTATAAGCAAAAAAGAAACGGATAGATGCTTAGGGTAGATCTCGTTGAGCTTAACAAAAAGTATTCATGCCATTTTTGGTCTAGGGTCAATAGTTTCATAGTAAAAAATAGGGAAACGCAATAAAGGTAGTGTTCTGACATTTTTAAGCTGCCAAAAATTTGGTCGAGTTTTATTTTCCTACAGACGTAAAAATGATCTCAATACCAATTGTACATCTTGCGAAGAACAATAATAATTGTTCTATATATTTTTTTTCACAGAACCCTGCCAGTCAAAGAACAGTTATGAATTGTTTTTGATAGTAAAGAACGCATTTCCCGTATAGATATACGGGAAAAGTCAGAGCAGCAAAGTTTTAGTGCTCCAAAAATCCTGCCTAATACGCGTTCCAAATCCGCTCTTTTATCCCGTATTTAGACCGCCAAATGCCTAAGACAGTTTTCTGCACGGCAACTGTGTGCAACGTGCACACCGTAACCCACAATTTTACACACTTTATAACATAAAATGTATTACATACACACACGGGGGATATGTAGTAGCAGTACCCGATGGATGGATTGGTTACGAGGAGGCCGACAAATATAACTCGTCACAGGCAGCCTCTGTCTCTGACTTCTTACTTCTTACTGACTCTACTGACTTCATATATATGAGTAAAGAGATGAAATACAAGCAAGGGACTCATCCACGTCTGGCAGCGCGGCCTTCGGCAGGCAGCAGCAGCAGCAGCATGATGAAGCCCGTGAGGTGGATGGATATCAACACCAACTTCACCAAGGGAGATAGATGTCTTTGGTAATATTTAGTAGGGGAGCGAGAACCCCTTGAGGAATCCTATGATCCCTGGTGATATCCTATGGTGCTATCACAGGCGTGGGAGCTAGCTGACTGTCTTCTTCAGGAAGGCACAGGTGAGGCGGATAACTGCGGGTTTTTACTCAAAACTTTTGAGTGTGGCGGCTGGAGCCGCCAGCTCCTCCGACACTGTAGGTTTGGGCAGGATTAAACGTCTTATTACTCGTTATTATAGAACTTAGTGATTATGGTGAGATGTTATATATACTTGTCATTATCTTAATCAATGTAGCACCGTGTGTCACCGTGTCACACGTATGACTACGTATGACTACAGTGTCATAAGGGTGATTTAAAGATGTTATGATGGGGTAACTGATGGCGGGGCAGAGTGACGGAGAGGCCTTGCCGCGGGCCTCCCATATCACAATTGCACTATTCAACCCACCACACACACACCTCTACACACAAAACACTAGCAAACACAGGTCCTTACCTTATACATCTTCTTATCTGATACATTAAAACCGCCCTTAAAACGCAAGCATTCCGAATAACGAGATTAGTTTTGAGATGATTGGGACGAAGGCGGGGAGAGGCAGTCCTGTCAGGCATTCTTGCCCGGAAATATGTCTCGCTGCTTTGTGATTTGGTCGGAAGTTTTAAAAACTGGTTTGGTCATTGGCTGGACTGAGATGAGCTTGATGACGTCATTACTCTCCTTAGCCAATCAGCGCCTTCCGACGCGTTACGACCGACCGAGGGGCTTTGTAGCTTAGTTTCGTAAGGAAAAGAAGTTCGGAGAGATGGTCGTTGCTGCGCTACTACCTTTGTGTTCGGGTTCCCGCCCAGGTATGCTAATGACAAAATGACTCCCTGTTTTCAAGTGGTCAGCAATGTCACTGCTTAGCTGCCTTGATTTTATAAGAAACCTCTTGATTTTCTCGTGTAAGTTCGAAGACACGTGTAGTAGTACGTGAGAGCCACCTCACTTCCTTGTGGAAAACAGGACACTATGTTCATCCAATTTCTTCACAAAGGATGCAAAGAGACAAGGCAAGACAGACAAATACTTTTTAATATTTTAATTCAAACCTCCTTATAAATATGATATTGAATTATATTGGTCAGCAGGTCTCGTTACCCCAGGTGTAAGGTTCGTACCCCCTGTGGTGGTACAGGTACCACCCCAGGGTAAACCACTGCTCTAGTTCAAGAACTCGCCGGAGCTACTGTTTTTGGTCCGTCCGTCGAGTAGAAGACACACACCCACATGCTGCCCATCACTTCCCCTCACGACTGCACTTGTGGCAGAGGGCACGAGGGGGAAGCATAAGCCTCAATTAATTACATGTTTCACTCAACAAATCCAGCCTGCGACACCACGAGCGGGGCCAGCAGCTCAGCCTTCTAGAAATAACATATAGGCAAACACCTGAGGCCTCAGGAAGATAAAACCCAAAGGCGCACAGGTGTGAAATATTATAAAATAATACTAAGAAAATAATTATAGGGTGGAGTCAAAGCTTTTTCGTCTCATCAAGTTCCTCTAACTGACTTTCAGGAGAGCTCGCCGCGTACGTCTACTCTCTGAGACGGAAACTGAGAGACTGAGCGCGAAGCGCATTGTCCGCTAAAAAAAAAAAAAAAAAAAAAACGTTGGCCTTGGAATGTAGTACGAGGCCTGCGGAAAATGGGGGGAAGCAATGTTTCCATAATCTCTCAAGAACCGTAATTAGCCACGAGAAAAACGTTATGGATTGTAAAAATCCAGCTTTCTAAAGGCTGCCCTGGGGTATAAGCAAATTTAAATTCCATTGATATATGACCAAAATAAGTTTGGTTTTAGGTCATACTACCCAAAGAAATATTCCGACAGAAATCAATGGAAATTGCTCATGCGTAAAACCTTGCGATTAAGAATGTACATTTATCTCAAAGTGGAATCGATTCCTGCAGACACGCTCTCCAGCAGACATAACAATATGTTTAGACGGATAAAAGATGTATGTTGGTGCATCATAAGCTGCTGGTCATTGAACGGCACGAAGGGTGCGCAAATATAAACTATTGTCTAGAAATCTGTTATAAAGCAAAAAGAAACGGATAGATGCTTAGGTAGATCTGTTGAGCTTAACCAAAATATTCATGCCATTTTTGGTCTAGGGTCATAGTTTCATATTAAAAAATTGGGTAACGCAATAAAAGTAGTCTTTCTGACATTTTTAAGCTGCCACAATTTGGTCGGTTTATTTTCCTACAGACGTAAAAATTATCTCAATACAATTTTACATCTTGCGAAGAACAATAATATTGTTCTATATATTTTGTTCCACAGAACCCTCCAGTCAAAGAACAGTTTTTGAAGTTTTTTTTTATAGTAAAGAACCCATTTCCCCTTATGGGTGGGAGATACGGGAAAAGTCATAGCGCAAGTTTTAGTGCTCCAAAAAACCTGCCTAATACGCGTTTCCAATCCGCTCTTTATCCCGTATTTGCTCGCCAAATGCCAGAACGTTTTTGTTGCACGCAACTGTGTGCAAAACCTGTGCACACGGTAGACCCACAATTTTTATATTCCAAACACTTTATAACGTAAATGTATTACATACACACACGGGTATATGTAGTGCAGTATCGCCGATGATGGATTGGTTTACGAGGAGGGCCGACAAATAGAACTCGTCACAGGCAGCCTCTGTCTCTGACATTCTTACTCTTGTCTCTGTCTTCTACTGGAATAGTGACCTTATTCTTATGGCGTCATCTTTTCCGACCCATCCATTGGAAAGACCATGTCCCCGAGACGACTGTCCCTTGCATGTACTAAGAAGACCAAAGTTGACCCAGACTGTGATACATGGTGAAGGTAAATCATTACGAAATAATAAAAAAATATCATTTATAGGTTTATATCCTTTCGTCATGCTTAATCATCATGCTTTTTTTAGTGCTCTACCCTTTTCGATCTCATAAACTTGTCTCGTACCCCGATCAAAAAAGTATCATTAGAGTAACGAACCTTCTATTTCACTACTACAATCTACTAGTTACACAATGTTACATTTCATGCTCTTTTGTTTGTTGCATTTCATCATTATGATGATTGAAAACGAGTTCCCGAGTGCCCCGCATGTCGTCACTTCTCCAGACGGTTCCTAAACTTTGTTTGATGTGTAGTTGTGTTGAAAAACGCATAAGAACGTGTTGCAATGGCACAATGACCTCCAGAGGTCCTTTCTGCTAACTGTGGGAATGTCTTGAGTTGTGCACACCAAACATATCTAGCTGCACTGCATTGATTCCCAACTGCATTGGTCTTGTCGTTGGCCTGCCGCCTCACAAGATCATCTTTCACATATTCTGTTATTCATGGGAATCCAGATTGAAATTTTATGGATCCCGTATCCCATCTCTGTGCCACGGTAATCCTTCCATGGTGAAAGTATCCTTCAAGGAGTGAATCAGCCCTTTGCAATGCTTCTTTCACTTCAGTAACGTGGACACTTCCTCTGCAAAAGCAGCCTTATCTTAAAGAAGGAAACTAGCAAAATTCCCTTTCTTCAATGTCGCCCTATCCAATTGGAATTTCTGGGTAAGGAACATAACTTCTCTGACAGTAATCATGTTCCGCATTTCTTCCTTGGATTGAGATGTTTCAACTCGTTCAAGTGCGTAATACATCTTGTTGAAAATTCATAGTCATAATTGATATGAAATCACCTTACTATTAACCCAGCTACCTAGACTGCAATTATACCCGATTTAGACGCTAACTAAGGGTATACTCATAGGTGGTATTGGGTTCATATTTGAAGGCTTTGATATTATGTGAGGAGGGTGGTAGTCGCTGTAGGTCGCTGATAATTGTGGTATGTGTGCACGTAATGGCGGCGATGGTGTAGGGCCGCGGGGGTGCCAAGGTAAACTTTCCACAGTTACCTGGCGCGGCGCGGCACTGTTGTGGTGCTTTGACCACCTCGGCCTTGCTTTCACCATTGATCCGGTTTATGGCTCAATCATATTAAGAGACTTGACTACACCTTAGTGTCCATCAGGGAGTCGCTACACCTTAATCAATGTAGTTTTTAATAGTGAATGATCGCTTCCGTGAAAACTCTGATCAGATGGGCTCGAGATTTGGAACCGCCCACTAAGAGGTTCCAATATTGTATCTTTCACAATTCTTATATTATGTTAAATCTTTGATTAATTGTGGTACTTAGTGATTACCACCATAATTCTTCCTATATTTTTCTGCATCTTAATTTATACCCAATTCAAATAATATATACCTAGGTTGGAATTTTTTACTCGTCTCCTTTTTTGACGGGGAGGCGTCAAATTCCACACCATACCAATTCTCCTAATTAGAGAGCGGTTTTAGTGGATAATTTTCCCAACTGGGGCCGGCGAAAATGAGCTTGCTTCAGGTAATTTGACTCCCCTTTTATGAGGTTTCTCCAAGTGGTTTTATACT
The DNA here is from genome assembly GCA_016584305.1 of Chionoecetes opilio. Lineage (NCBI taxonomy): Eukaryota > Metazoa > Arthropoda > Malacostraca > Decapoda > Majidae > Chionoecetes > Chionoecetes opilio. The sequence continues at coordinate 11,920 of JACEEZ010004085.1, read as the reverse complement.
TTTAAAGCATCTTGCCTCCGAGTCGGGAATCCCTAAGTTTGCCTGCCAAGACGCAGAATTTAGAATCCTCCTTTAACCTCTTCATCTAACTCTAGTGGAAATCAGTATTTTACCGTCCGCAACACATCGTTGTCCCCATCACTAGTAACTCCACTGACCTCACAATCCCCTTTCCATCAGTATGCAATTTTCCTATTTTTCCTAGAGGCCATTGCGAACGAGGCATATCTCCCCTAAGGATTACTATATCTCCTACTTTGATTGGACTTTGATTTTCTGGCGGTTGAGCCCCACAAAACTTTTCCCTTAGACTCAGTAAATAATCTGCACTCCAATGCTTATCCCATGACCTTAAAATTTTACTTAAGGTGTGATAACCTTCCCGGAGATGTTGAGCCGGGTCATTTATTGTAGGATCTTGTATATCTTCGCTTGTTTCTATTAAAGGAAAGGGTTCCAGTCTTCTCCCATAAATTAAATGTGAGGGAGTAAGAGCTTCTATATTTACTGATGAATCATCTAAGTAGGTTAAGGGTCGGTTATTGATACGGGTCTCAATCTCAGTCACTATGGTTTTCAGGTCTTCTAGACCTATCTTTGTCTTGTGGAGAGTTTTCCTAAGACAAGACTTAACTATGCCAATCATACTCTCTGTGAAACCATTTTGCCAAGGACCTCTAGGGGTAGTAAAGGTCCATGAGCATTTCCTTAACTCTGGAGATTTTTGTACTGGTGGATGATTTAATATTTCTAACAATATGGGGAAGGCTCCTACGAGGTTAGTAGCATTATCACTAAAGGCGGCGTCACACTGGCACTTTTTCCGTCTAGTTAGTCGATCTCCGTTGGTTTTTTCTCGCTCTGACTAGTTTTTTCTCGCTCTGACTAGTTAGTCCGTCTGAATCAGTCAGTCTGAGTCAGTCGCTCGTGATCGTCTTGATATGGAAAGTTGAAGTCAACTTTCTTAGTCAAATCAAAATCCATAGTGATTACTTTAAAGATATTCGATATAAATCAGTAAGTTTTTGCAAATTATAATTCAATACGTTTAAAAGTATTAAAAATATTCAAGTGACTATTGTACATGTAGATACATTTAAATGCCGGTTTTATATAACAGCCAACAGTCTCTCGCATGACTCGATTGAAAAGATTTACTACAAAGAGTCAACTCACCGAACACACCCTGACACACAGTGGTGTTAAGAATTATGAATGTTTAGAGTGTGGGACAAGATTTGCTAGAAAGAGACACCGACTATTTTTCCCTGGCCTACAATAGGTGCTTCTTTTAATGGAGATAGTTTTATTTTGCGCAAACCCATAAAACAAAACAAAAATAAAACCACCGAATTTTCTGGAACCGTTTCCATTAAAAATACTATCTCCATCATAAATATCACTAAAACTTGGCCGGGAAAAAATTGGAGGGTCTTATATGTTTTAATGAACCCTAACCTAACCTTATAGTTTAGTAACTTTAGTAACCTTAGTTAACCTTATAGGTATATATAGTACTTTTCTGATGGAGATAGTGTTTGTAATGGAAACGGTACCATAACATTCGGTTATGATATTTTTTTTTTTTTTTTTTTTTAATGGGTTTGCGCAAAATAAAACTATCACCATTAGAAAAAGCACCTCTAGTAGGCCCGGAAAAAAATAGTCGGTGTCTCTGAAAACGACCGCGAAGTCCTCGTCCATTATAACCAAATTATCTTCAGATTTGTGTGTTATGAATGTCAAGAGTGCATTTTCATTCCATCACCAGGTATCTGAAAAGAATAAACGGAATATGCCTATAAATAATTACAAATACTTACGAGCGATGTTGTCCTGTTGCGTTACATAGCAGGGTGTCCAAAATTGGGATTGATTGATTGATTGATTATAGTTTTAAGGCGCCGCAACTGCGGGGTTATTGACGCCTGCTTACAAAAGATACATGTAAAGTAAAACTAAAAAACAAAATTTAAGATAGAATAAAATATTGAAAATTACGAAATACATAAAAGAACAAGAGTACATTAAAAACAATCATAAGTTAATATAAAAAACATCATAAGATTGTTGAGAAGGCCAGCCTCTCAATAAATGGTATGGACTTCATGTCCCGGAGAGAAACACCTTCTCCCAATGACAGGGAGAGACACGGTAAGGCCACTGGGTCCGACCCGCGACACCGGGACAAAAATAGCACACGTAGGTCCCCAAGAGGGGACACTCGACCAGCCCAATTGCCGCACAGTAAGGGACCGAAACAATCATCACAGGAAGGAGGGGTGCCCCTCCATGAGGAACCATGAGAATATAGTGTGTGACCACTTACGCCCAATCGTGCCAAGGTAGGTCTCCATCTCCGGGAGAGACCGCCAGTAGCTCCAGTGCCTCGCTCTTTGCGGAGGGTGGCGAAGTTTATTTTGACCTATAGTGAATCCACAACGTCTTGCACAACTGGTGTGATAACTGATCATGGATTGCACACGAAGGCGTAGGTCACCGTATGACACGGCACTGCAAAATGTGATAGAGCTGGTCTTTTTAAGCTGCAGCTTTTGCCAGAGTGCCATTCAGCTTCCTCATTGCCGGGTGTCACAACACCACAAGATGCAAAGTTCCCTCCAAGAGGTGGCAAAGCTGACACTTACAAAACACAGATGGATCGTATAGCTTTTGCAAGGAAAATTTACCCAGGTTCGAGGTGAGGGAATATAGCAAAGGGGCAGTAATCTTACAAAATTTACTTTAATTTACATATACACAATAACAAAAGGAGCCATAGCATAGTATATCGTAAGAAAATCCCATAACCCAATAACTTTAACATATACCCAAAACACGGACTTTTGACATATACAAATACACAAAAATAAGAATAACCGAACTGGAGAAATGAAGCAAGCAATCACCACCCGTGAAAAAATAAACACAAAAATTCAACCTTGGTAAGGTGCTTCTCTAAGCCACTCTCGAGGAGAGAGGAGGAGGGAGGTTCGGTGCCCAGTGGAAGTCGAAGGAGGCCTCTGCGGAAGTGAGCAAAACTAACCCTAGGGACATCACTCGGATAGGGTTAGGGGGAGGAGGGAGGCGGGTGGGGAGTAGTGCGTAGCGAGCGTCTCAACAAGACTTGGAGGGGAACTAGAGTGTGGTACACGCTGACTGAGAGGTAACCACCGTGCCTTGCCTACGTGACCCCCGTCACCGTGCTGACAGAAAGATCGAATGTTGTAGCATTACACCCCACGCCAAAGACACTCGGAAAGGCTGATGAAGGAGGGTAAGAAGAGTCCAGGAGCGGTGAGGCAGGGTACCATACCTCACGGTTCTAGATGGGAGCACGGGAGAGGGAGTCCGCAAGGACAGTTATCCACCCCCCTTGAGTGTTGAACGTCAAGGGTGTAGGAGTGTGAATTTGGAGGGCCCATCTGAGGATAGCGGTTTTGGTTCTTGGTCTTCATGGAGGGTTATGAAGGCCAAGGGGGGTTGTCGTCGGAGAACACCGCAACGTGGAGCGAGGAGGCGAGGGGAGATAGCAGTCAAATTTCTGTAAGGCTGACAACCAAGGTCTAGTGCTTCCTTCTCATGGTGGAGTACCCCCTCTGGTGTAGCTTCAGTCGCAGAGTGGAGGCGACAGGATGAAGCACACGGTAGAAAGTGTCAGGTTGGAGAGGACCGCCCCCAACTCGATCCACTTGCATCTAGTTTGGAGAGAAAGGGTTGATGAAGTCGGGTCGTACGTCACAGGGTGAGAGGCCAGCAGGGTCTGAGGCTGGTGGAAGGCCAGGGGTCACAGGCGGGAGTCGCACCGGAAGTGGACTGAGGAAAACTGGTGAGGTCTGTCAGTGTGTGCAGCCACAGTAGAGAAGTTGCTGCAGAGCCCTTCGGTTAGAGAGCCTTGCCATCCAAGGAATCCAGAGCGTACTACGAGAGCAGGGAGTGGGAAAGGGCAAGGAGGGGCTTCCACATTGGACCTCCTTAGGTAAACTCTCACCTCGCCATGACCACGTGTGGCCCAAGGTAGGTCACCGAGGCCATGACCGAACGTAGCGCTGCCAAGTTCAAGGTGATCCCGGCTTTCCTGAAGTAAGGAGAACAGACTCTGTAATCGGGGTACAGGTGGTCTTGCCAGGTGTTCAGCCACGACCAACTATATAGTCCAGATAGCGCGGCTGTACCCTCCAAGTCTTGTACGAGTTCCTGTGATCATCCTTGGAATGTTGCAGAGCGTTACACAAACCAAAAAAAGCTGAGTATCTTTATATGACATAGCCAAAGGGGGAACGAAGGCTTGAGACAAATGCGGGGCTATGGGAGCGAGTAGTATCTGATAGTACCCCTTTTGGAGATCGAGTTGGTGAATACTTTAGACTGACCTATTGTATCAATAATGTCTCATCAATGCGGGGAAGAGGGAAGTGAATCACGAACTGTGACTGATTGACTTTTGTTTTTTGTGTTATTTTAACTTATTATCGGTGCCTAAAACCTGAATGGAGCCATCAGGTTAGTATAAGGATACAGGTGAAGGGCCCATGGGTGAACAAACTAGGTCAGGCCTAGATTATTTGTTAAACAGGTAATTACTCCCTTCTCATTATTCCTGCTTCTCTGGGTAAGTGTGTATGCACTTTGGTTTAATAGGTCTGGGCACCTGGAAGCAGATTCAATATCATGGTGGCATAAAATTGACAGGTCCCAGGAAAGGTCATGCGTGTAACATCAGGAAATTTGAGAAGAGGGAGGAGATAATGTATGCACGTTTGAGTGGAAAGGAGCAATTGAGTCATGTAAAATTTAAGTAATGTTACTAGCCAGTACGGTTCAGGGGATTTCCCATAAACAGGAAGTAAAATGCACTCCAAAGTTGAATTCACATGTGGCTACAGGCTCAGTCAGAGACTTTCAGGGACAACTGTCAGGATTAATTACTCTCCACAACTAAAATACCTTGGGGCGGTAAGGTCTCCTCTGTACTCTGGACACAGATAGTGTTGTTAATGTAGGTGAACATGGACCAATTTGAGGTTCTTGCGCCTATCAGGGGTGGAAATAACCATATTAATTTACCCAGTCTTTGTTCGACCAGATAAGCGTCCCAGTACTTACTTTCAGGGTGAATACCTGAAATGGGAAAGAACTAACTAGTATACTTTGTCTCGCTGGTTTGAATACACGAATGATATGCCTTGTGCTGTTGCTCTTATCATTCTCACTGCTGGAAGTAAGAAGTTAGTTTATATTGGCAAAAAGAAACGGACACCTTACTCAATATTGGGTTGAAGGTTCTGAATGTATGATTCCACAGAAACTGAGGAGGGAGTAGAATCTAACCCATTATCCACTTTATGATGTTTTGGAGAGTTCCTTAATTTGTCTCCCAAAACATACAGCGCATACGAGAATACCCCAGGGACTACTGTGGGCACTCTCGTACAGCAAAACAGGAAGAAAGTCCAGCTGTTCATCCCAATCCAGGTCATGCTCACAGCAAAACTTTAGTAAGGCGGATATGAGAGGTGTCTGTGAAAACGTTTCACAGGCAACCTTGGGACGAGGGTGTAGGCACTCGAATTTACAATGAGCCGACCCATAGTTCTCTCGTAACTCCTGAAAATAGGTACTAGTGAAGTTGCTCCCTTGGTCTGTCTGATGTTTTAGGGACACCAAATGTGGTAAAAAAAATGCAGTAAGGGCTTGAGCAAGGCTTGGAAGTAAACCGTCTGAGAGGAAAAGCTTCAGGGATACCGTGTGTAAACGTCCATAATCACGTTAAACAAATACTAGGTTAACCTTACGGGTTATTAGGAAGAGGTGCCCTACACGTCCAGTACCACTTTCTCAAAAAGGTTCAGAGGAGTACAGGTATAGGATTTAGTGGGGGGCAGAGAATGGGACGTCATTGGCTTTCCTTCTACACCTTGACAAGATGACATTGCTTCTATGAAGGGTCTTTACCTGTTGTGTCATTCCAGGGGCCAATAGAAGTCACTAGTAAATTTCTATATAGGTCTTGTTACATTCCTTAAGTGACCTGCCCAAACCGAGCATGTGCCAAAGTAATTCAAAGAAGATCGCACAGAGTGAGGAAACTACAATATGGTGGTACTCAGCCCACGAACAAGGTGTTTCATTTCAGGAGGTCGTATATGCTCTTAACAGAACATCACCTTGGTAATAGAAAAACACGGAAGGGTGTTCGAGTCTATAGTCTCCACAGGCAACGTTTCGATCTTAGATAAGGTGGGGTCGTCTGTGGGAGTGCACTAATCTTCCATTAAGTTATACTTTCTTTATGAAGACCACTCTAAAGAAGTTTCAAGAACTTTGGTGAGGAATGGGTCTTGGAGTTACTTGAGAGCGAGAACGCAGCACAGAGGGGATTAAAATGAGGGTTGTCAAACGGAATCTAGCGGGTAAGGAGATCAGACACCTAAGGGTAGAACAACTGTTCTCCCACTAGATCGGTTACCCAAGTAACATTTGTACTTCCAGAACAGGTAGAGGAGTCTCTGTTTATGCTAGCTGTACGCTTTCCAACTAACCAGTGGACAGATTTAAAATTTACGCTAGCTAAGGGATAAAGCGAGTAGCAGTGGAAAGAATCTGTGAGCAACACATTTCTCACCGTCAAAGCAGAATTACATTTGGCAAAGCCTCCTGAAGAGGGACCTGACTGTGCTGCAGCTGTATCTCTCAAAATAGTGATGGAGACGATGGAGTGACTTTATCTATATGACACAGACCCTTGGTGATGAAAGGTGTGTTAAATTTTGTAGAGAGTGGGAACATTACAGGTAGAGACAGGTCTCTGAGGTTGTGAAAGATTTGCTGCAATGCGGAACTCTAGAGAAATTTTACAATGAGGGTTTGCACTGTGAGATGGTGTGTCCTGGTTCCTTACAATATGTACACATTATAGAAGAGTTATTAGAGAATAGTTATCGGGACTCTAGATATACTACTCGTGTACCAAAAAAGTTATAGTCAGAGGAAGACCCTAGCACCTTGGCTGACTCTCCGTCCTCCCAGATTGTGTACCACAAGAGCGAGTATGAGGCAGCCACTTCCGCGGAGCATTTCCAGGTGGAAACTCCTTTTTCCTCCACGTGTCCAGGGATATTTAATGCATCTTATGTTTACTATCTTCTAGTAACAAAAATTAATACAAAGATTGTAAGTCGTTAGTTGTCTGGGAACCATCCATTTTTTCAGGAGATCTCATCGTTTTTCAGTGGCAAATTCACATAAAAGTTTGTGAAAAGATGATGTGTAAACTCATACTGCGAAACTTATTGACCTATAAGCCTCATGGGGTAATTCTCCACATAAGCCTGATTAATACGTCCTACACTGAATGGATAATTCTCGAATGCACTCCAAGGTGTGAATACCTTTGAGCCCTTACCAGTGAGAGTGTTTGGGAACTAAGAGATAGTGAGCCACTTGACCATTCAGCCAGTCATGCACCCTAGCAGAGACGTTTGCAAAAGCGCGAAAATAAACCATTACGTCCCTTCATCAAATAGCGGGAGAGAATAGTGCTTCAGAGGTGAACTTGATTTTGGCCTTCTGCTGCTTTCCTGCATTGTCATTCTGTCCTTTCATTCAAGATCTTGTTTTCGCTGTACTTCTTTTATGTCAACTTCGCGGAGTCTTACTTCTCTATAATCCATCTCTAATGTTTTGTTAAAAGTGTCTGGTCTTGAGTTTCTCCGTCCATCTATAGTTTTTGTTTAGTAGTCTCTCCTCCATCTCCAAATTTACTTGAGCTGCGGTACTCCATCTCCAGAAGCTTGAGTTGCAGAGAGTAGTCATAATCGAATTTGTACTGCTGTGGAGTACAGTGGTCATGAATCTATATCCTAGAGGGCTATTGTCTCCGAGCAGAGTTTCCTTCCACCTCAGGAAGAGTCATACTGAAGGTCAAAGTTGGAAAGAAGCGAACTATTTGGGAGTTTGATCCCCAGAAGAGGTGCCAGGCGTCAAAGCATCTATTGCGTCCTGGGGGAAGAAATTCTAAGTTTACTAATCCTTCAACCACTACGTTCTTTATTACTTCTTTTCTATCCCTGGGATTGAATGTGGTATTTATATATAGGATGCAAAGGATACCAATCTGTTTGCGTAAGTGTTGTCAGAGGCTTCTTACTTAGGGTACATGGGACTAAAAGTTCTAAAGCAACTCAGACATGTTGAATAGTAAAGAGCTTATTCACTGGAGAAAAAAAATAAACAATGAAAAGGTTGTGGCAGTGATCAGCCAAACGGCTGTTGCGCCTCGGATCCGATCGCAGGAAACCATATAGCGAGTTTGTAGAGGCTAGAGTGATCAAAGGACACTTGAAAGCAGTTCATAGGATACTGATAAGATACATTGAGGATACTTGTTTTAGAAAACTTCACTAGAATAACATGATAGTTTCTTGGCACGAATCGTATGGGATACTGAGAAAAATGAATGGCACAGAGGTAAGGAGTCAAAACATCGGTTCGCATGGCATGGACAAATTGACCAGAAACGAGCTATGATTGAATAGATGGCGTAGTTCGTTAACGGCATGTACAAAAAAAGATCCGGATAAAACGACGCGGCGGTCGCTACTGGCATAAAACGCAAAAAGATCCGGATGATAAACACGCTAGAGATAAGATAACAACGTAATGCCTATGTTATATAAGTCCATATAGGGACACTCTTTCCAAAAAGCACAAGATTCAGAAAAAAGGGAGCCTGAGCACAAAACACTAAAAAATCCACACAAAAATATCAATAGATGGCCAATAAAAGTCCACCCTAAACACAAACAAAATGAGCTAAAACACGAAAATTTTATCACTCAAAAAAAAACAACACGGCATTGTAGAAAGTACGCAGTGCAAATTAAGGGGGGGGTGTAAAGTAATATGACCTTTCACGCAGATAAACACTATTCCTAGGTCACTGCACCATTAAAATGTCACAAAAACCACAGATGCAAGTTGCCCCAAAGTGGTGGCAAAGCTGACACTTACAAAAAACAATAGACTTGATCGTTATGACTTTGAAGGAAATTTACCCAGGTTCGAGGGGGGCATATAGCAAAGGGCAGGTAATCGTACAAATTACTTTAATTTACTAATAACACAATAACAAAGAGCCCGCAAGATAGGTAAGATCTAGAACAAGTCCCATAACCAATAAACTTTAACATAATACCAAAAACACAGACTGTTTGACACATAAACAAATACATCAAAAATAAGAAAACCTAACTGAGGAAATAAGCAAAGCAATCCCCACCCGTGAAAAATAACACAAAAATTCACCTTGTGGTAGGTGGCTTTATCTCTAGCCATCTCGAGGAGAGAGGAGGATGGAGTCGATGCCCAGTGGTAGTCGAGAGCCTCTCTGAAGTGTAGCAAAAAATAACCATAGACATCCACCTCGGATAGGGGTAGGTGAGAGGAGGCCCACGGCGTGGGAGAGTGGTACGAGCGTTCTTAACGAGACTTGGAGGGCGAGAAATAGGTGGTTACACGCTGACTAGAGGTAACCAACCGATGCCTTGCCACGTGACCCCCGTCACTGCTGAAAAAAGTCGGACAGTGTTTAGTGCATTACACCGGCAACACCTACATGTGCCGGTACCCAAAAAAAGCTGACCGTCCGGCCTCGCCTCTTGAGCAGATAAAGCCATTCCAGGATGGCATTGACCAGCGGATGGGGAGAGTTAAAATTACATAGTGATTGAAGAGCACTACAGGAATCACTAAAAATTGTAAAAGAAACATCCGGAAGGGTAAAAATAATCATGAGAGTATATAAAATAGCACTTATTTCAGCCATAAAAACAGATGAAACACTTGGAAGGCTGACGCCTTTGTTAAACGATGGGAATACGACACCGTATCCAACTCCTTCGTCTGATTTGGAACCATCAGTAAAGACAGGGACCGAACTCTGATGTGTGCAAAAGTGGCTAAAAACTGGGCACGCTCAGCCTGAGGAGGTAAAGACCCTTTTGAGAGCGGAAGGCTTTTGCAAAAGGACACTTCTGGGAGAAGCCATGGACCGACTGTCGTAGGCCTATGCGGGCAGATCCGTAAAGCAGGGAAGGATAGCGTCTCCATAATAGCTGTCAATCGGAAACCAAGGGGCTTTGGTAAGCTTCTTCGCCCATGGTAAAGTTGCGATCCTGAATCACAAGACACAGCACGGCAAGCTGAGTCAGGGAGGCGTTGGAGGCGATACCAACATCTTAACAGGAGGGACTGGCGTTGAAGATCTAAGGGGAGGACACCACATCCACCAATAGACTTGGGATGGGAGATGACCTGAACGCCCCGGTTGCCAGACGGACACCAGCATGATGTACCGAATCCAGCATCCGCAGTCGAGTGGGTGTGACAGAGGATACACTTCACATCCATATTCAAGCTTCAAAGGATAAGTGAGCGGTGAAGATAGAGGAGTGTAGCGCGATCAGCCCCCCAGCTGGTGTGCGAGAGGACTTTCAGTAGATCCATGGTCCGGAGACAGTCAGTCTTGAGAGCACGAAGGTGAGGCACCCAAGTCAGTCTATTGTCAAAAATGAGTCCTAAAAACCGGGTCTCTTCCCTACATGGTATTCTCTTCCCGTAAAGATGTAGGTCTGGGTCGGGATGAATCCCACGGGTTCTGCAAAAGGAACCGCTACAGTCTTCGTTGGAGAAAACCTGAAGCCACGATTCGTCGTCCATTCACAAACTTTATCAATAGCAAGTTGAAGTCTTCTCTCTGCAACCGACATCCTGGAAGCAGCAAAAGAGATTGATAAATCATCCACGTATAATGTACTAACAATCCCCTCTGGCAGTACATCAACAATACCATTGATGGCCACAGCGAACAGAGCTACACTCAAGACGCTGCCTTGGGGGATGCCACCTGGAAGCGGGTGTTCAGAAGACAGTATGTTGCCAACTCGAACTCTAAGAACCCGGTTGGCTAGGAAACTCTGGAGGAACACAGGCAAACGACCTCTTAGCCCGAACTCATACAGAGATTGCAATATACCGTGTCTCCAAGCCGTGGACACCGGGGTAGATGCACAGATCGTACTTATATAAGCCCTACAAGAGGAGTGACGAGACTCTTTCATAACCCGTCGGTATCTAGCTCTTAACCTGTGAAAAGATATATTTAGGTCTACTGAAGTTGGCCGCGAAATGTATTGCGTCTCAGCACGGCGGGAGTGACTCCTCGCTGCCGTACAGTCCTGATGAGTCCACCACGGAACAGGTCGGCGAGAGAAAGATCCAGATGTGCGGGAGATGCTCAGCGAGGCTGCAAAATGGATTCGAGACACAAAGTAATCTACGGCCTCATCTATTGTTGGAAAATCATCTATGTGATGTTCAAAAACACAAGCCTTTCCAAAATTGGGAACAGGTACCACTTGACAGTGGCAACAGCATCAGCCCCGGAGCCACTCGGAAGAGCCTTGGTGGTGACCCTCCTCATCCGGACACACCTGTCTCTGAGGTAGGCCCATCTCTTTTTACAGTCCTCCGCTGTAACAAAGACCAAAATATCAGATGTTGATGGAATGTTAATATTTTGATGGGCACAGCATAAGATGCAGTTTCACTTTAAGAGGCAGTATTGCTTGAGTAGGCATACATATATTGAACAACACCTTTATGTTCAATTTCATGATTTTGAGAACTGTTCGACGTACCATTCATGTTCAGATGAATTGCTATAGACGTCAATTATTTCTTTTCATAGCCACGTCCTTATAGTTTTCCTGTGCAGCACCGTACAGCCAAGGGTACTGGCCCACGGTGCTGATCAGTTTTTCATCGCTCCTGGTCACATTCGGCAAATAGAGTACATAGGAAACATAGGCAAGTGTAATATGTTCAAACACAATACTTGTAAGTTTTGATGGTAAATTTA
>JACEEZ010004084.1:0-12790 GCA_016584305.1 Chionoecetes opilio | reverse complement strand
ACCAACCAAAAATCAATCAGATCAATGTCTGTAGTGAAAACTAAACTAGGATAAAATTTACCCCTTGAGGCCACGGCCCACCTGTTTTAAAATATACTTCGTTTACCAGAGCAATTAATCGCATACCTTCAATATCAGCAAAATTTATATTCCATTTTATACGGGGTAGGGAAAAAACCCCACTTTAAAATTTTGGTCTTTATTATTGTTCAACTGACTTTATCTCGATACAGGAGGAAAATTTACTTCCGTTTTTGATTTGGGAGGCGATATTTGTCCCAATTTACATTTTCCCGTTAAGCCAATCTTTGCGTAAAATGAGTCATATGATCTTGATTACTTTATCGTTTTCGATGCTTGCAACATTTTTAAATTTAAAAGAATGAACCCCCACCGCTTTATGCTACGAAAATTTTAAGAATGCTTGTAGCCTGTAAGGCATTTAGATAAAAAAAGTTATTTTTTGGGTTTTAAACCCACTCGTGTTTACTAACTTTCTGGCGTTTGGGAAAAAAAAACGAAACCGGTAATTTTTTGCGCTTAAAATAAACTTTGGCTTGGGTGTAGAGAAATTTAAGTTCTAATAGTTTTGGTAACCTTGCGTGGGGTTTACCGGCAGGATGACTAGGGTCCCTGTAACAGAGCGTTTGATTAAAGTTAATTGATCAGATTTCGGAAACTGATCGGACCCAAGGAGGAGGAGGAGGAGGGGAAGAGGAAGAGGGGGAAAGAGGGGGAAAGAGGAGGAGGAGGAGGAGGAGGGGGGGAGGAGGAGGAGGAGGAGGGGGGGGAGGAGGAAGGGAGGAGGAGGAGAAGGAAATAGGAGGGAGGAGGAGGAGAGGAGGAGAAAAAAGGGGAATGTACTTGAAAATTTTCCCCCCATCTTTTTCTCCGTTTCCCCACTTAATTGTTAGTAACTTTGTGGGGGGAAAAAAAGGGGAATGGGGGGGAAAACCCTTGAAAAACCCTTTTAAACCCCCCTTTTTCCTTTCCCCCCCCTTTTTTTTTTTCCCCCCATTCCTACTTTTTTTCAGGTTTCCCCATCCAGCTACTAAAATTCTCCTCCTCCCACCCCCATTTTTTTTTCTCCCATTCTTTTCCTTTTTTTTAAAATTTTTTTCCTTTTTCCTTATTATCCTTACCCCCTAGCAGTTCCCCTAAGTAGGATTCCCTCCTATTTTCTCTTCTTTGTTTTTCTCCTCTTATCCTTCTCGTACTCTCTCTACTCTCCCTCTCTCTCTCTCTCTCTCTCTCTCTATCTCTCTCTCTCTCTCTCTCCTCCCCTTCTTCTATCTCTCTTCCCTTCTCTTTCTCTCTCTCTCTCTCTCTCTCGCTCTTCTCCTCTCTCTCCTCTATCTCTCTCTCTCTCTCTCTCTCCTCTCTCTCTCTCCTCTCTCCTCTCTCTCTTTTCTCTCTCTCTCTCTTATATATATATATATATAGATATATATATATTATTAAAGTTTATTTAGAGTAGATGATTAGAGTATTAGGATTCATTACCAGAAGGTTAAAAGTAGAAGAGCGGAAGTTATTCTAAATCTTTATCTGGCTATAGTCAGGCCCACCTAGACTATGCGTATAGTTTTGGTTCCATATTACAGGATGGATATAGCCTTGTTAGAAACAGTGCAGAGAAGGATGACCAAAATGATAAAAGGGGATCCGTAACTTTAGTTATGAGAAGAGTTTGAAGATTTTAAAAAATTACACTCACTCGAGAGATGCAGAGTAAGGGGGCGATCTGATAGAAGTTTTTAAGTGGATAAAGGGATTCAATAAAGGGAGGTAGAAAAGTTTTACGGCTTTTAACAAGGGTAGAACAAGAAGTAACGGATTCAAGCTGGAAAAGCGTAGATTTATAAAGGAAATAGGGAAAACTGGCTCACAAATAAGGTGGTGAATGAATGGAATGGTCTCAGTAGACAGGTAGTTAGTGCGGAGTCATTAGGGAGCTTTAAAGAGGGGCTGGATAGGTCCATGGATGGGGATGAAAGGTGGATGTAGGTAGTGTTGGTGACAGGAAATACCAGGTGGCCTCGCGGCTCTTGTAGCTTCCTTTTTTTTCTTATGTTCTTATGTTTTCTCTGTTTGTATATTTCGTGTTAATTTACAACATTGAACACAAACATAATTTTACAACATAATTTCGTGCATTCAAACATGAAAAGTAGAAAGATTAGTAAAAAGGAAAGATATAAGGAAAAAAAACCAAACGCTAATTACCTATGTTTAGTACACACTAAAAAAAAATAGAAAATTTTGCCCCTTTTAGGGTAAAAATGATGTCACACTTTTAAACCCATGGGTGCAAAGCTGCACCTTAACACTAGGGGAACTTTTGCCCCTTAGGGTGGGGTGAAACCTTTGTACCTTTAAGGTGCAAATAGTACCATTGGGGGACTTTTGAGCAAATATTCCCTTTTAGAGGTGAAATTTTATCCCCTTTTGAGAGTGCTAAGTTCCACCTTTTTAAGGTGCTTTTTTTTGCACACTCAAGGGTTTTGCAAAGTTGCCCCCCAAAGGGGTGATTTTTTGCACCCTAAGGGTGAAAAAAGGATATCACAGATTTTGCCCCTTTTTAAGGGTGCAAAGTTGCACCTTGACGCAGGGTGCAACCCCTTGCCGGGTTTTTATTTTTGCCACTTTTGTAAAGGTTTTTTTTCAATTAAAACTACAGCATTTATAACAGTAAAAGCATGACATAATTACACATAGGCAGCAGAAAAAAAGTAAAAAGCGGGCATCAGCCCGCCGGTGGGGGGAATTATCCGTAAAAGCTACGGGGGGGCGCGTGGAGGCGGGGTGAGGGAGTCACTGCGTCACTGCCCCCGGGCCCGGGTGTGGGTGATTTTTTCAGCGGGGGGGGGGCGATGCTGCAGCCCCCCCCAAACTCACGTCTTGGGGGGTTGTGGCGGACCATGAGAGGGGCCCCTGCCTTCACGCCCACTCAGCAGCCCCCCACCTGCAGGCTGGGGGGCGAGGGCCGGGCGGGGGCCTAGGGGGGGGGTGGCGGGGCAGGAAGGGTAGGCCCCAGTGGGCGAGGGGTGTGCATCTCGCAGTGGTCGCACATTTTGCCCCTCGAAGCCCCTCCTCAGCTCCTCTGGTGCAGTAGCCCGACGACACGCTGCGTAGTGCGCCATCTGCCCGGGGTTGTTGCTGAGTGGGTCCAGTGGCTGCACAAAAAACCGGCCCCGCCCCCCTTTTCCCTGGCCTCCACTCTCGGGGGGTTCTGGTGAGCGCGACTGCGGGGCCCCGCTCGCCTGCCCCTTTGAGTGTGTAAGGGGAGGCACGTCTGGTACGCTGGGGCCGCTGGCGCTCGCTTGGCGGCCACGTCCCCCGTTTGTTACCTCGGACCCCTAGGGGGGGACCATTGACCCTTTGGCCTAACCCGCCTTCCCTGGCGCCAAGGCTCTGTGGCGCCCAGGATGGTGGTGGGAGCCCACGTTGCCCTTGGGGATGCAGCTTTTGAAAGTTGCACCCCCGCCCAGGAGTCGGTGTGTTTACCACGTTCCCCGGGGGTGCGGGCTGTTCGAGGGCGGCGGAGGGCCCCCCCTATTTGGAGGGGTGGAGCAGTTGTCAGACGTCGCCAAGACAGCTCTGCCCCCACCCGTGGTGACGAACGCGGCCCCTGTTTGCCACTACCGGGTCGCCCCAAGCCGTCAGTGAAGTTCCCTGCTGTCCCGCTCGGCGCCCGGGGCCCGGGCCCACAGCGCGGCTGCCGCAGCCCCCGGGGTGGTGAAAATGGCTTTACAGGCAGGCAACTGCGGGCGGGAAATCTGCGGCGGGGGGCCCCCCCCCGGGGGCGGAGATTGTAGGTGGGGGCGGGGACATCGGCCCCCGCCCCCGCCCGTGATCCCCGCGTGAATGAGGCTGTGGGGGGGCTAGGGGTGTTTATGAGACGTGTTGCCGTGCGGCACTCGTGCCCTGGTCATGGCCGCCGGGGGTCTCCTCTGGCCCACGCCCTCCCGTCGCGGCGGAAGATCTGGCCCCGCGACAGGGCCCTGATGCCTGCACCCTGGTGGCGAGGGGCACCAATTGGTTCGCCGCATTACGAGGCGCTGGGCCATCTCGGAGCCCCCGCATGGTCCTCATGGGTTGTTTTTTAAGCACCCCGAGCCGCTCCCGTGACTGGGGGAGAGCGCGATGATGACAGGGGGGCAATACCACCAGGGGGGCACAGCCTGCACATGTACAGGCGGAGGGCCGAGAAAGGGGGCGCCGGCGTTAAATCGCGTCATGGCCCCTCCGCCAGCTATGTTTGCCGCATCAGATGCCCGTTCTTAGCCGCCAAGCAAAAAAACCTACGCAAAATAAAATTTATATGGTAATACTTTTTTGAAAAAAGATGTCATTATGGATAATACTAGACTGTATTATATACATAGTATTTTTGCCGCTTCTATACCGCACGGTTGTTAGTTATAACTCCATAAATTATAAGTCACAGACAAGTCCGACTTATTCCACACTTTCCCTTCAAATATATACTGAGGACATTAGTTTTGTCCTAAAAAAGGGGTAGCAATCACTTTCCCCTTCCCCCTTCACGTGAGAACAATCATCAACATTTCTGTTTTAAAAAAAATCCAATCAAAATTTTGTGCAGTCATACAAGTTATGTTTTTTCTCGAGCCAGTTATTTTAGTAAAAAATTTTTTATACTATGCAATCAATTTTCATAAAAGATAACAAAAAATTAATAATAATAAAAAAAAATAAAGTCGGTGGTATAAGATAAATTATTATAAATTTAAAATTTAATAATAGATGGGGGGGCCCTCGGGCTTGATGTAATGATTTTATATATATAAATTATAAAAATAAATATTAATATTACATAAATCTGAAAAAAATTATGATTATAAAAAAAAATAAAAATAATAAATGATGTGATATTTAACATAATTTGATTGACTAATATTTAAAAAAATTTTAAAATTAAAAAAATGTAAAAATAATAATAATGTGAAAATGCGTAAAAATAATTATAATAATATTAATGATAAATGTAATTATATTATTAATAATATTGATAATTATTATTTGTTATCGTCGGAAATGCTCTTATTTTCATTATCATTAATACTATTTTCACCACTCAATTTTTTCATTATTTTTATAAATATCTTTAAATCACTGTTTTATTATTGTAATAATTAGTATTATTTGTTTTAATTATTTATTAT
The DNA here is from genome assembly GCA_016584305.1 of Chionoecetes opilio. NCBI lineage: Eukaryota > Metazoa > Arthropoda > Malacostraca > Decapoda > Majidae > Chionoecetes > Chionoecetes opilio. The sequence continues at coordinate 7,601 of JACEEZ010004084.1, read as the reverse complement.
TAGTGTTTCCCATCATTATTCTTTTATTATTATTTTTAGTTTTTTCAATAAGTAATTTTTTTTTGTTCAATCACTATGGGAATATTACCAATATACATTAATATATTATTATCTTTAAATATCAATTATCCCATATATATTTATAATAGAAATATAGTAACAATAATATAAATTTTTGATGATAATGATGATAATAAGAATTTATAGAATGTTGTTGATATAATAATAATGATAATATCAATTATATGATAAAATAAATAATGATAATGATATAAATATCAATGATGAATTATGATGATATTGATAATAATGAGGATAATATAAATAAAAAAAATATATAGAAATGATAAATAATAATAATGATAAAAATAATAATAATGATAATAATAGGGAAAAATATTAACATATTTCCCCTGGCCCATCCGCCTTGTATAAATACCAAAAAAAGGTGCAAGTTTTGCACCTTTCTATGTTTGCACCCTAACGTACCTTTAGAGTGCAAAAATTGCACCTTCCGCCCGGCAAGCGGTTTTGGGCAAACAAACTACATATGTACTAAGGTTACTAAGAACTGCCAGGACACAACAGCTATTCACAGAGGCAAATATTGATATAACCAAGCCATAAGTTATGACGCTTGTGGGTAACCCATATATGTGTCAGGTACTTGGGTGAATTATCAGGTGAGAAAAAAGTAAAAACGTAGCGCTAAATTACGAAAAGAAGTAAAAAAAATAGTATTACGTGTGTTTCGGTCATTTTTGGGATTAGGGTATTATTTTAAAACTAGGACCGAAATTCCCTACACAATTTTAGTGTTGGTTTTTTGTTTACCTTAATGGATTCTAGGAAACATTTTCTCTATGAGCTTTCGTCGCAAATCATTCTTTTGGAGAAAATGACATGTTGTTCATAAGGAGGCGAGAAACTAGTGTTTACGGGCCTCTCACTCTTCTTTCTCTTGTGACATGCATTTGCCTCTGTTCTACCTTGCGGTGGACACTTTTTTCAATGCAGATTTGGGTTTAGTTAGGAGGTTAAAGCGTGGGGTTAGGTTAGATTAGGGTTTGGTTAGTGAGTCAAAATATGGGGTTAGGTTTTTGTTTAATTTTCATATCTCATATACACTCCTTCCTATTTAAAAAAATCTTATATCTCCGAAAGTAGTGATTTGCAACGGAAGCTCATATGTGATAATGTTTCTCAGAATCCAATAAAAGGGAAACAGAAACCATACTCCCAGTTGTGTAGGGATTTTCGGTCCCGGTTGTAAAATTCACCGTTATTAGCTATTCACATTATTCCTTATTTTCTTCTATTTCATAACCATTATAATTTTTCTCGATATTTCTAGGGCATCAGGAGGCTTTGAGCTAATCAGGTATATCCCGTGAGATACTTAAATGAGGTAACTACTAAACTAAGAAGGTATATGTAATCATAAGCAGTACCCACCTTTACCTAAAAATGTCCTCCTCTTTTTACTCGTATCACTCAATCATTGGGGGCATACGCCGGGGTCGCGTTGTCTTGCCCACCCTACGACGCCCACTCCCGGGGGTCACCACGCCCGAGGTCCCATGCAGGCTCCTTTCCCATACCAGGCAGCTCACGACAAGAAACATCAACTTGACCCAGCCACGAGCTTTGTGGGCGGCCCCTTGACCTCCTCCACGCCTGATTGTCTCTCTCTTACAGATACAACCCCGATGGGAAGGATCGGTTTCAGAGTAGCGTGCCACATGCCCATATAGCCGAAGTTGGCGCTGACGGACTATGCAGGTAATAGGCCTCGATTCAGTCTCACGGTGCAATCGCTGATTTGACACGTAACCATCCCAGCGATACCCCATGATTCTGCGAAGACACTTATTAACCAAAGGCATCAATTCGTCTGTTCAAGTCGCTATTTAGTGTCCATGTTTCACAACCATAGAGTAGGACAGGGATCACAAGCGATTTCAAGATCCGGATTTTTGTCCACCTCCACAGGTACCGACAACGCCAAATACTCCTGCTGAGCTAGTCCATAACACCGTGGGCTATGCCAATCCGTCGTAAGACTTCTTGACGTGACCCGCCGTCATTATGGACTGCGCTACCAAGGTATGTAAAACTTTCCAAAATATCAATGCCTCGCGCACGCATGAAGAGACTGTACTATTTCATCTAGTAAGCCTCCAAACACCTGGACCTTGGATTTAAGCCAGGAAATCTCAAGTCCCAAAGGCTTGCCTCCTCGTGCAGCGCCTCGAGAGCCATCACCAGGACGTCCAGCGACTCAGCAAAGATTACTGCATCATCGGCAAAAACAAGATCAGTGATCTTGGTGTTGCCGTGGGATTGCTCCACAATCACTTTGATCTACAACTCAGCTCAGTACCCAGTCCATACAAGTGTTGAAAAGTGATGGGGCAAGGAAGCACCCTTGCCTCACTCTTGTATTCCACAGAAATAAGCTGGATACACCTCCCCCACAATTCACAGCACTCGCAGTCCCAGAATACAGACAGTCATCAAACCAATAGTCCCTTGCAGGAATCCTGCGAAGTCGCAGAAGATCCCAGAGTGACTCACGATGCACTTAGTCAAACGCCTTCTTGAGATAGCTACGTATAAAATATGGTTCATATATTTCCACAAGCAGCCTAGTTTAAACCAAAAGATCTGTTGATAGTACTTGCCTTATTTCCCATTTATATTCCTTAGTAACCACCAAACAACCCAATCACTATACTGTTAGGCGAGTGGTAGTCTGATGATTCCTCTCCAGGCTCATTCAGCCTGAACGCAGGTTCAAACACATCTACAAACATATCGCTCCACTTTCTCATTGTCCTAAAGCTCTGTCCCAACGAAGTGTTGAGCTAGGTGTGGCGGGACGTGAATCTATCCTTAGCTGCCTCACGCATACAAAACCAAGGTAAAAATAAGACATACATAAATACCCATTACCAAGAGCTACCTTTCGATCACTTTTCCTTTTCAACTACCACCTTTTCAACTACCACCTTTTCAACTACTTTTCCTTTTCAACTATCGTCTTTTCAACTATTGGTAGGTAGTAGTTATATAATATTATATACACGACATCACGTTTGTTACTCCTTCGTGAAAACACAGCAAGTTAATAAGGACACTGGGTGCATCTGGTGTCGTAGATTCTGAGGAGGCCTTGCCAGACATCGACCCATCACTTTTTATGGAAAACACGGTATTTCCTATCTATTTACCTTCCTGTGGAAATCTTAAGGTAATGTCCAGACCATTTCATCTTTCCTGATTTTATGTAGTTAGAGCATAGCCATTATCGAGTGTATCAACAATATGTTGTCACTTTTTGCATCCAGTCAGCCGTTTTTTAATAATCCGCAATCAAAATCTGTAAATTCCCCGAGCTTCGAAAACGCTGCTGGCAACTGGCAGACAATGCGCCACGGCTCGGTGACATCACTGAAGGTGGTCTCCTCTTCCCGCGCTAATCCAGAAGCACGTAAACACAAGAGATAAATATAGTACATGAAGATTTTGCGTGTTTCTGATAGATTTCTTTTGCGATATGGTATACACATGCATCCTTGATGAGTGTAGCAAGAAAGCTGTGCCTTTCCAGAGAAGTTTGCACACGTATCAGACCAATAGGCGAGAAATGTGTAAAAAAAAATTGTGCGTCAGACGGACGTTGGTGCGTTGGGGTGAAGGTAGGGAAACGAGGCTGGGTGTTGGTGGTGGGGGAAGGGGGTGGGTGTTAGTGGTGGGGGAGGTGGGTGGATGTTGGTGGAGGGGAAGTGGGTGGGTGTTAGTGGTGAGGGAGGTGGGTGGATGTTGGTGGAGGGGAAGTGGGTGGGTGTTGGTGGTGGGAAGAGGGTGGGTGTTCGGTGGGGGGGGGAAGGGGATGGGAGTTAGTGGTTGGGGAAGGGGATGGGTGTTGGTGGTTGGGAAGGGGTGGGTGTTGGTGGTGGGGGAAGGGGATGGGAGTTAATGGTGGGGAAGGGGTATGGGTGTTGATGGTGGGGAAGTGGGTGGATGTTGGTGGTGGGGGAAGGGGATGGGTGTTGTGGTTGGGGAAGGGGGTGGGTGTTGGTGGTTGGGGAAGGGGTGGGTGTTGGTGGTTGGGAAGGGGGTGGGTGTTGGTGGTTGGGGAAGGGGATGGGTGTTGGTGGTTGGGGAAGTGGGTGGATGTTGGTGGTGGTGGGAAGGGGATGGGTGTTGGTGGTTGGGGAAGGGGGGGGTGCTGGTGGTTGGGGAAGGGGGTGGGTGTTGGTGGTTGGGGAAGGGGGTGGGTGTTGGTGGTTGGGGAAGTGGGTGGGTGTGTTGATGGTTGGGGAAGGGATGGATGTTGGTGGATGGGGAAGGGGATGGGTGTTGGAACTGGATATGTGGGTGGGAACGGGGGTGGGTGTTTGGGAAGGGGAGGGGTGTTGGAACTGGATATGTGGGTGGGAACCGGGGGTGGGTGTTGGGAGATGTGGGTTGGGGAAAGGGATGGGTGTTGGAAGTGGGGATGTGGGTGGGAACAGGGATGGGGGGTTTGGGATGTGGGTGGGTATAAGGGATGAAGTTAGAGTGAATAAGGACAGATTCTTGTAGGACTCCAGCATCCTCTCTCTCTCTCTCTCTCTCTCTCTCTCTCCCCTCTCTCTCTCTCCTCTCTCTCTCTCTCTCTCTCTCTCCTCTCTCTCTCTCTCTCTCCCCCCGGTGAACACTTTCTGTGACGTCATCAATAATATTCGCGGACCTGTTGGAGGGATGAATAATTTTTTACCGCGCTTTTTACAAAACTCGTGTTTTTTTACGGAAATAAGGCGTGGAAATGAATTATGTTTTGTGGATAGGTGTTTTGAATGAATATTCAACATATTTATGCAAAAAAGAAATGGGTCTGGACGATTACTTTAAGTAAATGTGATGCAATACCTGAGTGCGCGGGCGCCTCCCTGGTTATCGCGCACAACACACCTGCGCCGCCGCCAACACTCCGCCGTGATGGTAAGTAGTTCTTATAGACTACATGATTATGATTCCTGACGCCACAGTTAAACATCGATACACTAAACATCCCACTATCACCTTTAGATTCCCGTAAGGCAATACAAACTAAAAATTAACGCTAAATTACGACAAAAGTATAAAAATAAGAATTACGTGTATATTTCGGTCTTTGGGGATTAGCTATTCACATTATTCCTACATTTCTTCAATGTTCATAACCATCAGATTTTCTCGATATTTTCTAGGGCATCAGAAGGCTTTGTTAGTTTTCCCTGTCTCTCCGGGTGGCATATTCCCAAACTGTATGCCAGTATGTGGTTTCCGAGTGAAGACGCTTGGCTGTAGCTCCGCAACTAACCATAGGATTTTCTCGAAAATACCTTCATTGTGATTCCCACACAAAGTTAATATGTGAATTCCAGGAACCTACCCTAACCTAACTCTATCCTTTATTATAACCTAACCTGACGTGTTCAAGATTAAACGCAACATACTGTTCCGGAAAATGAGAATATGCCTCCGGGTGTGATTTGGTCCCTAATATGCACTAAAAATAGTGATATAACGCTTGTTAAATTACCTTCGTGTGGAGGAGGACGCTAGGCTACTTTTATTACCCTAGATGACGCAAGTGACGCCATTATTTACGTGGTCAAAATTACTTACTCCTCTATTGTATCGCTTCTTAACATTTTCTCATTATACTAAACACTAAAATTTACGCAATTTTTTTTTATATACAAAATAGCTCCGCACGAAAACTAAACTAACTAAAACACTAACTAAAACTAGCTAGCACTAACACTTATAGAAAACTGACAACACACTAAACAACACTAACTAGAAACTAAACACTAAATTTAGCGTGTTTTTGTATATACGACATACATAACGAAGGGTTTTAAATGGATAATCGTATTTTTTGTTGTTGTTTTGGTAGCGTGTTTGGTATGACGCCATAATTTACGTGGTCAAAATACCTTCTCTCTCTCTCTTTCTCTTTCTCTTTCTCTTTCTCTTTCTATTTCTCTCTCTCTCTCTCTCTCTCTCTCTCTCTCTCTCTCTCTCTCTCTCTCTCTCTCTCTCTCTCTCTCTCATCTCTCTCTCTCTCTCTCTCTTCTCTCTCCTCTCTCCCCTACTCTCTCTCTCTCCTCTCTCTCTCTCTCTCTCTTGTTCTCTTCAGTTACACAATGCATTGAATTCTTAGAACATTCACATTAGTTATTGCTATCAATTGGATTAAGGGCATTCTTAGTTCATTGAAAGACACCACATATTGGCTATTGAAATAGCCAATATATAGAAGAGGACTATATAGATGCTTAGATTCTATGTATGTATGGGGGTTCTTGCTACCGCAATAACACAATAGTCATCACTGCACTAATGTCGCCAGGCGCCATATATTATGAATTTTAGCATCACTACCAATTTGTATATGCCACTGAAGACATGGTAAATGATATAAACTACTGTGCATGTATAAACTTCAGTGGCACATACAAGTCTGTAGTGATGCTAAAATTCGTAATATATTGGCGCCTGGCGACATTAGTGCAGTGGCGACTATAGTGTTATTGACGATAAGCATTGTATATTTATAATGTCCAAAATCTATCTACTGCCTTCGATAAGATCCGAGAATAAAGAGTCTAAACATTGTTTTCTCTATGTCGGTATTATATTTTTTCATATCTATACTAAATTCTGTCTTAATGCCTTTTCCATGTCTTTTTTAGTAACATTCTTTAAAGTGAGAGAAAGAAATGAAAGAATAACCAACTATACATCAAATCATAGGCTAAAAAATATATGCAAATAAACATATCTACATACTAATTCATATCTCCTATAAAAAGAAGACAAATGTATAAATAAATACCAATTACTAATAACTACCTATCAATCACCTTTCCTTTTCGACTACCAACCTTTTCAACTACCTTTCCTTTTCAAGTACCAATCCTCTCTTTCTCTCTCTCTGCATCAGTTAAATAATCTCTTATTACGGTATCCATTTATCCACACAAATCCGCCGTTCTATTCATCCGTGGCGCAGAATCAATAACAATGCACCTGGCTAATGAGATAACCGGTGCATCGTAATCAGTGACAGGTGCGCCACTGCTCTCTACATGTGATGGACGCGACAACTGAAATGAATGGTCGGGACCGAATTGCTGTCCCGCCTGGTTTTTAGCTTTTTTTATGCCCGGTGTGGTAATGGTGGTTTTTAGTAGTAGTAGTAATTGTGGTGTGGTAGTAATAGTAGTAGTATATTATAGTAGCTATGATTGAGCCTAGTTTTCCTACTGTCTATCTGTATAATCATTGACACCTGTTTTTTAATGGGCCCGCTTCATACCTATACAGTATATCCTCACACATTGTAATCATCTGTCACAACCCTCCTACCTCCCTTTCCTACATTTACTATTGTATGTTTTTTACTCACAGTTTCTTATACAGATACTCACCTTTTATATGACTCTATGCAAGATTACAAAATTTAACAGCAAGAATAAGAAAAAGATGTTTTAGGGTAAAAGTATGAGGAATTATAGGTATAGAGTAAGTATGTGCGCTCTACACCTGAAGATAATGAAGTC
>JACEEZ010004083.1:10000-30389 GCA_016584305.1 Chionoecetes opilio | reverse complement strand
AAATTTTTTAACAAATTTTAGGTTTAAAGCCAAAAAAAGTTTCCCAAAAAAAATTTTTCATTTTTATTTTTCAGTTTACATGTTTTTCTGTATAATAAAACATGCATTGGGCTTAAATATCAAGGAAAAAAAAAAGCTTAGGAAATTTCCAGAGAAAATCATTTTTCTTCATGAAACTGGGGTAAAATAACCAAAATATGGTTATATTTGGAATCCAGAAAAAAAAAGTCTTTTCCTTCAAAAAAAAAAAATCAGTGGCTGCGTTGAAATTTGTCTGCTATCAGCTTAAATGGGGCATCAGATGTTTTTAAGTAAAACCCGATGATAGGACCCAAAATTTCGGAATGGCTTTTCCTTTTCTTTGCCTTGTTTAAAAACTAAGTTTAAAAAGTTTCTCACACATAATAAGGTTTGGCTCTGCACAAACTGGCTGTTGCTCCCCAACAAACCCTTTATTCCGAGTATCCCAGGGCACCAAAAAATGCATGGGAGACCCAAATGTTTTAAAAGCTCTTTTTGAAAATATTCACTCAAGCTCCAATGGGCATCAGAATGATCTTCCCATCTTTAAAAAGGGGTAGCATCCCATGTTGGAGGTAGGTTTTTGGGAAAATATAATCAAGGTTTCTGGTAATAAAGTGGGATTCGTCCCTCCGTTCTGTTCTGCTGCCCTGCAACTATCATAAAATTTTCTCAGCCCATCTCTTAAAAAGCTATCAAAGACTTAAAAATAAAAAAAACACTGATTTATCTGACACGTGGGCATGACCTCGTCCCCCCCACCTGTGCCCCCCAAGACAGCCGTCCACCCTTCCCCACCAGATAACTACCCTTTTCTTAAATGACACTCAACTGTTTCCTTCCAATAAACTTCTAGGACTATCCTTTACTAAAATCTGAACGGAAATCCCAAACTCATCTCTTTCTAAAACAGCTTCTAGAAATTTGGGGTCCTGTGGCTCTGCGTCCCTTTTTTTTTTTCCCCTCCCAATTGTTGCTCCCACAGGGCCCTTACCGCCCCTTAAAGGGATGTCTAAATGTTTTGGGGAGGATCCACTCATACAGCCTCCTAAACAGGTTGAGTCAAAAGCTTTCGTCTCATCAATCCTCTCCCTGCTGACTGTCTTAATCTTTAAACACCGCCGCAATGTTACTCTCTTGCTTCTTCTACCGTATTTTTCCCATGCTCACTTGCTCTTCTGAACTTGTTAACTCATGCCTCCCCCCCTCACGCGGCCTCGCTGAAAAGATTTTTCTACTCATTCTCACCCCTTTCTGTCCATCAAACCAATGCAGGTTTTAATCAATCTTTTTCATCCCTTTCAACTGGAAACTCTGGAACTCTTTTCCCTGTTTCTAATTTTCCACTTTTCTATGACTTACATCTTTCAAAAGACGAGTAACAAACACCCCCCGAACTAAATTGGCTCACCTCTCTTTTATATTTTATTCTCTTACTGTTTTCTTTAATGGGGGAACTGGGCAATTAACGGACTTTGTGTTACGCATTTTTTGGTGCCCTTGGCCATTTCCCTTTGTGATTAAAAAAAAAAAAAAATTTAAAATAATAATAAATAATAAATAAAAAAAAAAAAAAAAAAACTTAGTCCTCGTTTACCTTAGGTGGACCCGTCCACCCTAGAGTACTTGAATTAAGTAGCGACAACCCCATTTATGGCGCCATTTTAGTCCCAGGGCTCGCTGTTCCAAGGGACCCGCGGAAGTTCTCAAGGCATTACCCCGCAGTATATCATGTTATACTTTTATAAAATATACATACTTTTTATCTTCGGTTAAGCTTGTTCTATAAGATTATCACAATAAAACTCGTAAAAAAAAAATTAAATAAAGGTCTTTATGAGACTTTAAGAAATATGATGAACTTAACATTCACTTAAAAAAATCGTCGTCATGTAAAAAATTTGTGGGACAGCTTATAAGATGGAAGATATCAATAGAAGCAGAATTTTACCAGCTTTCCATTGATATATTTCGTTTTCTGATAAATGGGAGTAGTAGCATGTATAAATTAGCGTTAACTAAATAAATTGGGGGCGGCGGCCCGCGCTCTTTTCTCTCCCCTCTCTCTCCGTGAGAGAGAGAGAGAGAGAGATAGGCGAGGAAGAAGGAGAGAGAGAGAGAGAGAGAGAAGATAAGGAAAAGAGGGGATTGAGTGTGAGAGAGATATGAAGAGAGTAACCAAAAAAACGTTCTAATTCTCCTTCCCCTCTCTCTCCCCTCCTTTTCCCCCCTTCTCTCTCTCTTCCTCCCCTCCCTTCTCTCTCTCTCTCTTTTTTAAATATATAATATATTTTATATTTATATAATATATTTATATATATTATATAAATATATATATATATTATATAAATATATATATATAATTATTTTAATATTATTTAAAAGGAAAAGAAGAGAGAGAGAGGAGAGAGAAGAGGGAGAGAGAAAGAGAAAAGGGGAGAGAGAAAAGGGAAAGAATTAGAAAAAGGTTTTTGGTTACTCTCTCTCTCATATCTCTCTCACTCATTCTCTCTTTCACCCCCCCCCCCTTTTCTCCCCTTTCTTCTCTCTCTCTCTCTCCCCTCTCCCCTTCTCTCTCTTCCCCTCTCTCTCTCCTCTCTCTTTTTCTTCTCTCCCCTCTCCCCTCTCTTCTCCCCAAAACCCTCTCTCCCCCTCTCCTTCTTTCCCCCCCCAAAAAAAAGGGAGGGGAGAGGGAGAAAAGGGGAGAGGAGAAAAGAGGGGAGAGAGAGAGAGAGAGAGAAGGAGAGAGAGAGAGAGAGAGCGCGGGGGCCGCCCCCGCGTTTATTTATTTAAAAACGCTATTTATCATCTACTACGCATTTATCAAAATAAAATTTTTGGGAGAGATAATAAAAATTCTGCTTCTAGTTTTCTTCCTCTTATAAGCTCCCCCGGGGCAAAGTTTACATAACGACGATTTTAAGTGAATTTTAAAGTTCATATATTTCTTCAAGTTCAAAGCCCTTTATTTAGGGTTTTACTATGTTTTTATTGATATTTTATAGAACAAGCATTTCCGAAGATAACGTATATCCTTTTACTGTAAAAACTGATATACTGCGGGTAATGCCTGAGAACTTCCGGGGGTCTTGGGTAACAGGGGGCCCCCTGGTAAAAGGCGCCCGTAGGTTTAACATGGGGGCCTATGAATGACGGTACCCTCTTATAAGGGACCCAGTCCATCCAGGGTTTAATAGCATTGGGCTAGGGGGCCCTTTTTCCCCTTTTTTAGGTGCGGGATTCCCGAAGGCCTTGCCCCCAACTGTCATAGGGAAACTCCCCCCCCCCCCCCCATGCTTCGGGATCGGAGGGGTCTGCGGGGGGGCCCCCCACAGCAAAACAGGTCGGGGGGGCGGTTTTCCTCGCCCGCGGCTGTTACCGCGGGTCTGGCATTTTTTTTTTCGCCGCATCATAAATCTGAAAAAAAAAATTGTAAAACAAAAAAAAGATAGGACTTTTTTTTTTTGATTGGGGGTTTAGGTGTAAGCGATGTATACAAAGTGAGTTGTGGGAGTGTAAGCGCGTAACAGCGAGGGGGTTACGTAAACCCGGAAAACGGGGTGTGAGGTTGTATAGAGGGAACTTATGTGGTTTTTTAAGCGTTTGTTATGGATGCACCCCCGAAAACTTTTTTGGATTTGTAAAAAACCAGAGACGCCAAAAATTTTAAAAGGGTTCTGTGTGTTCCTTGTGATTTTGAAATACAATTTTGTTTTTGAAACCCTTTGTGGTTAGTAAAAAAGAAAGGATAGTGTTTTTTTTTAAAAGGAATCGTGTAAAGTGATGAGTACTTATGGGTGAACTGTTCGGTATTATTTTGTATTTTTGGTTTAAAATTTGCTTTCGTTAAAAAATAAAAAAAAGAAAAGGAAATAAAAAAAAATAAGGAAGCTACAAGAGGCCGCGAGGCCTACACGTGGTAGTTCCTGTCGCCTAACACTACCTACATCCACCTTTCATCCCCATCCATGAACCTATCCAGCTCCTCTTTAAAGCTCCCTAATGACTCCGCACTAACTACCTGTCTACTGAGACCATTCCATTCATTCACCACCCTATTTGTGAACCATTTTTTTTCCCTATTTCCTTTCTAATTCTACGCTTTTCCAGCTTGAATCCGTTACTTCTTGTTCTACCCTGGTTAAAGGCCGTAAGAACTTTTCCTACCTCTCCTTTATTAAATCCCTTTATCCACTTAAAAACTTCTATCAGATCGCCCCTTACTCTGCGTCTCTCGAGTGAGTGTAATTTTAATTACTTCAATCTCTCTCATAACTAAGGTTACGCATCCCTTGTATCATTTTGGTCATCCTTCTCTGCTCTATTTCTAACAAGGCTATATCCTTCCTGTAATATGGAGACCAAAACTGAACCGCATAGTCTAGGTAAGGCCTGACTAGAGCCAGATAAAGCTTTAGAATAACTTCCGCACTTCTACTTTTAACACTTCTGGTAATGAATCCTAATACTCTATTAGCTCTATTTCTGGCCTCAATACATTGTTTCCTAGGTCGGAGGTCTGGGCTCACCCTCACTCCAAGATCTTTTTCACCTTCTGATCTTTTCAGCGATACATTGCTTATGGTGTATCTATTACCAGGGTTTTTTCTACCAACATTCATAACGCTGCATTTATCAATATTAAATTCCATCTGCCATCTGACTGCCCACTCGTTAAGTTTATCTAAGTCTCCCTGGAATATGTTTACATCAGACTGTAATCCAATAATCCTACCTAACTTAGTATCATCAGCAAACTTACTGATATCACTGCTAATCCCACTATCCAAGTCGTTGATGTAAATCAAAAATAGAATAAACATGGTTCTTACATTGTGAATTTTGTTTTTGTCGGCAGTTGGACCGTTTCTTCAATAAACCTGATGCCAAGAAAACGCGTGTCATTGTCTGGTGATGTAACACCACCAGTACACCAAGGCATACCCCTTACACTACATGTGTAATAAAAGTCATAAACAGATAATAATCAGTTACAAGCCAAACGCCACAATACATTCATTATATGACGTATACTTTCCTCACACTCGTGGTATACCATGCAGATGTTTACACACATTACTACATTAATTTAAATTATTGTGAAAATATTATACCAACATAATAGGAATTTCTTGAATAGTACATGCGTTTGAATAGGAAAAAGATCGTAGTAAAAACATATAAAAACAGTTTCGGCACTACATGATGCTATCTGGGGTTGAAGACACTAACTTGAGGACTTAAAAATGCTTTCCAACATCTCTCTTCAGTCCGCTTTATCGCAAATATCCCAATTAACACCAGCCTTACTCATGTTACATATCTGAACAATGTGTGCAGTGTTTCTGACAAAACGCCATGGATGTTGAAACTCATGACTAGTTTCTGGAACACTCCACTACAGTCGGTGGTCTCATATAGGAACAAAAACTCTTGCACTACAGGGATTCCAAGACGCCGTTGCCTGCGTGCCTCCTATGATTATGTTTGGTGATCTAGTGGTGTTTTCTTACATAGACACCTGCAACAGTAGATGCAGCATATGCAGCAACAACAAGAGCAGTTACAGTGGCAACAGCAGTTGCAGTGATAATAGCAGCAGCAGTGGCAATATGAACAGGACGAAGAAAAAAATCATGTTCTACAGCTCTTACTTTTAAAACAACTATTGGGTTTCCCTGTCGTTGATAATGCTTTTGTTGCTGTTGCTGTCGTCGTTGTTGTTGTCATGGTTGATGCTGCTGCTACTGGTAATGTTTATGTTGCTATTTTTGTAGTTTATGTAGTTGCTGCTCGTGTTGCTGATGTGTTTTGCTGTGGTTGTTGCATCTGTTCTTTGTGTAGGAAGATATAGTTTCCGTGGGAATGACTACGAGAGAATTTGAATACAATTAACAGATGCTCAATTTCATATGATGCTTCATGACGCTATCGGTTACGGAAATATCATCTGTCAGGATGAAAAAACTTAATATCTGCGTTTACTAGCCACCCGTTTGAAGCCATGCTGTATTTTGAGTGTTGCGGTTGAGAGCGTGAAACTCTTGTGCAAGAAGGGCATTCCCTGGGAGATCCGCACCTGATGCACGACTTAACTTCGTATGGTTTTTCACTTATGACTTTTGACGGACTCGCAATATTTATAATTTCGTAACTATTTCGTGCTGGTTCTTGAGCATTTCGCGTTGATAGTTTTGGATTTATTCCCAAGAGCGACAATACTTGGGATCAAAAACTCGATGATATCTATCAATCGAACGGCTAATGGATACTGTACTTAGACAGGAAAAAACCTTTCTGACATACAGCAAGCCCTGGTGGCGGGCGGGACACGCCATGGCTCTGGGATGCGCTGCCCGTCACGCACTGCTGATCATTAAACGTTTTCCCAAGCAAAGTATTACTCAGTCCTGACTAAAACATTATTTTTCCCCCACAGTTCTTTTTGTTATCATAGGATGTTCTTATGTAATTACGTTTTATAATCTTATACCTCATTCTGCGTAACAGAGGTTGCACTAAAGCCATTTTAGTATAATTAATCCTAAATGATAACTAAAGTCCTAACAGTAATTAATCATCGGTGACACGGCATTGATAAGTAGCATAACTTATTGGAGAGTTCAATGCAGGTTTTTCATGAACCAGTCGTGACTTCAAATTCCAGATGTTAGTAAGTCAAGATAACTTTGTCTCGTATATGATTTACGAAGAGCCATAATCGAAGTTTTAAAAAATATTTGGTAGTAATTGCCTTGCAAATTATTTTCATTACTAGCGATGCGTGGCACACCTGTCATTTTCCGATGAAAATTTTAAGAACATAAGAACATAAGAAAATAAGGAAGCAACAAGAGGCCGCGAGACCTACACGAGGTAGTTTCCTGTTACTTAACACTACCTACATCCACTATTCATCCCCATCCATGAAATTATCCCTCCTTTAAAAGCTCCCCAATGACTCCGCACTAACTACCTGTCTACTAAGTCCATGCCAATCATTTACCACCCTATTTGTAGCCAGTTTTTCCCTATTTCTTTTTAAATATGCGCTTTTCCAGCTGGAATCCGCTAGTTCTTGTTCTACACTGATTACTAGCCGTAAGAACTTTTCCTAGATCTCCGTTATTGTATCCCTTTATCCACTTAAAAACTTCTATCAGATCGCCCTTACTTTACGTCTCTCAATTGAGTGTAAATTTAATAGCTTCAATCTCTTCTATAACTAAAGTTACGCATCCCATGAATAATTTTGGTCATCCCTCTCTGCACTGATTCTAACACGGCTATATCCATCCTGTAATACGGAGACCAAACTGAAGTGCATAGTCTAAGTGAGGTTTCTGACCAGAGCCAAATAAAGCTTTAGAATCACCTCAGCACTTCTACTTCTGACACTCCTGGTAATTAATCCTAACACTCTATTAGCTCTATTTCTAGCCTCAATACATTGTTTCCTTGGACGGAGGTCTGAGCCCACCATCACTCCCAGGTCTTCTTTTTCACTTTCTGATTTTTCCAGCGATACATTGCGTATGGTGTATCTATTACCAGGGTTTTTTCTATCAACATTCATTACGCTACATTTATCAATATTAAATTCCATCTGCCACCTGACTACCCACTCATTTAATTTATTTAAGTTTATCTAAGTCTCCCTGCAATATGTTTACATCATACAGTGATCTAATAATCCTACCTACCTTAGAGTCAACATCAACAAGTGATATCAGCAAACTTGCTGATATCACTGCTATTCCAACTATCCAAGTCGTTGATGTAAATCAAAAATAGTTATAGACCCAAAACAGACCCTTGTGGAACCCCACTTGTCATCTTCCCCCATTCAGATTTAGAACCATCAATTGTAACCCTGTGTTGCCTATCACTTAGCCAATATATAATCCAACAAAGAATCTTCCCATCTATTCCAATTGCCTTAACCTTATTTAAGAGTCTCTCGTGTGGCACCTTGTCGAATGCCTTACTAAAGTCCAGGTATATTAAATCATAATCCTTATCATTATCTTGTGTCTCATAAACTTTCCTATAAAAAATAAATAAATTGGTGAGACGTGACATACCTTGGTGAATCCATATTGTGAATAATTTACCAAACTATGCTTTTCTAAATGTTCTTTAAAGTTTTTTGCAAAACAGATTCCAATAATTTACCTACCACTGACGTTAGACTAATAGGAACCCCTGAAAATAGTTCCATTTTTGTTTTGCCTAATTATGTTGAATGACCATTCAAAACACCTAATCCACCAAAAATAATTTATTTCCAGGCCTTATTTCCGTAAAAACACGATTTTTGTACAAAGTGCGCGAAAAAAACTTTTTTCCCTCCAACAGGGCTACGGATATTATTGATGACGTCACAATAGGGGCTGAATGTAAACAACAGTCGTCTGCCTGTGTGACACCTGTCGGCAAATGTGATGAGCGATTGTACTTCGGTGTCAGACAGTGAATTTGTCGGTGTTACAGATCTAGAGTACGATGTTCAATCTGAGACCGAAATAAATGACACTGCTCGCATATATGAGGAAAAAGAACCTCAGATTGTGATGGGAGCCTAACCCTATATGTTTGAAACAGAATACGGGGCGAATGAAAAGTTTTTAGCGGAACCTGAGATCAGTAGGAGGATCTGGCACTTCTCCAAAATATGGATTGGTAAGTAAGGGAAACCATAATGTGTGTGTGGGAATCACCATGAAGGTAGGATAGGATTCGAGAAAATCCTATGGTTAGTTTCGGAGCTACAGACAAACGTCATTACTCGGAAACCACATACTAACATTAACTATAGCATAGAGTTGGAAAATGTGCGGGCGGGAAGGCAGACAGTGTGACAGCCAAGGAGTGTTGTTGACTGGTTTGTGATGCAGACTGCCATACAAGACTACGCTATTGTGTGTGGCTACGGGGTGTGTGGGTGGGCTTTTTTAAACATGCACTAGGGAGAGTCTAACGTGGAGCTTCCATGTTAGACTCAAGTGGTACCAATGCCAAGAACGCGTGTTTTAGACACCATAATCGAGAGCTAACATGGTCTTATGTTGATCCACGACTGCGCTTGGGTTGGCAGCCCTGAACCAGGGAGATCTTTTGTTGGGGGACGGAGGGCGGAGGAGGCATTTGTCTCCACGCCCTGCTACCGAGAACAACAAAACACACCATACCATATTATGAAAACCCATTATCTTCATTTATTCACTTTTTTTCCCACATTTTCCTTGATCTTCATAGCTCTCCCCATTATCGAGAGTCAAGATTGTCATGGTCATGTATAGTTATTATTTAGTTGCACAACTAATGATGCAAATCACTTAAAAGAACTAAAAAAAACACTATCAAATGGAAGAAAATTCCTCACCAAAAATAAGAAACGGCAATAACGGTAATATTTTCTTATTTGCTTCCGCCCCATCATCCCCCCATCAAGTTGTAATTTTGCCAGTAACGGTCAAGTTAGGTTACTGTTACGCTAGATTACGGTCAGGTTAGTAATACATAAACACAGGTAAAAGTTTATTATATATATACATATATATATATATTATATATATATATATATTATATATATATATATATATATATATATATATATATATATATATATATTAATAATAATATATATATATATTAAGTCGTAGAAAACAGGAGCACTAGGTGACGCGAAGAGTTGGAACTCTCGCCTACGGGGACGAAAGATACGCGGTAGACTCTCGCCGACAGGGACGAAAGATACGGTAGACAAAAGTATCATAAAGCAATAGATATTGGGAGTGTGAAAGGATGACCCCCTGTTAAATGGGAGGATAGTTGGAGTATGTGAGAGAGAGAGAGAGAGATCATGCATGAGTGAGAGGACAGTAGGATGTGAGAATGAGGTGGATATATGTGTGGAAATGGGAGACTTCTGCCGTGGCCTCCCCGTAGAGGGAGTTGTAAGGAACCGCTGTTAGTGTACACTAGACTATATGACCAAAAGAGAATAAATGTCTCTTCTGTTTCCATTAATTAAATTTAAGTGCTGCTGTATAGTCGTATAAGTGATGTACTTTAGTTGCTGATAGCCTGGACTCGGCGGGCGAGGAGAGATACACAAACCAGATTTCGTAGGGCGCCAAACGCGGTCTTCTAAAAAATATTTCAGATGCTTCATAATCTGCAGTAGACGCATGTATAATACTCGTATTTTGCCAAAACACAATATTGGCAATACCGGTAATTTGTCTTAGCATGGGCATTTGCATAGTATTCGTAAATATCATTAGACTCAAGTGTTGGACAGGGTTGTGGGTGTCTAACATTTCCAATACTATTCTCGTTAGTTTTAGCCAACTTAAGACTAATCCCCCCCGGAAAAAGTTTAAAGAATGGAAATGCCTGTCTAAAGCCACGGTTAGTCTTAGGTTAGCCTACGTCCATATTTAAAGATTCGGATGAGTGGACATGACAGCCAAGGGAGTGCTGTTGACTGGTTTTGTGATGCAGACTGCCATACAAGGCTACGCTGTGGTGTGTGGCTACGGGATGGGTGGGCGGGTCGGGGTGATGTGTCTCCACAAATCTCTTCCACAGATTTTAACGTCGTCGTATCAGTCGGAAAGTTGTGCAAAACTTCTGGAAAGGCACAGCTGTCTTGCTGCACCCATAAGTGATGCATGCATATGGCATATCGCAAAAAAAAATCTATCAGAAACACCCAAAATTCTTCAAGTACTATATTTATCTCTTGTTTTACGTGCTTCTGATTAGCGCGGGGAGAGGAGACCACCTAAAGTGACGTCACCGAGCCGTGGTGCATCGTCTTGCAAGTATTGAGGGCCGTTTTGGAAGCTCGGGGAATTTGCAGAATTTGATTGCGGATTATTTAAAAACGGCTGACTGGATGTAAAAAGTGACAACATATTGTTGATATAGTCGCTAATGGCTATATTTGATTGCATTAAATCAGGAATGATGAAATGGTCTGAACGATTACTTTAAGAATGTCTTATTCTCTTTAGTGATCAAGTTTATGATTTCGTCGTAGCTGTCATTTTGTTGTATCGCGATTTCGGGTCATTTCGGGTTTCGGGTCGGGTCAACCCTCTTCAACAGCGTGGAGAGATGTTTTCTCCTCAGATGTAGAGGTGAGCATGAGTGGGTGCAGTGCGAGCCGCTACTTAAGAAGAAGTCTGGCGGCCTCGCGCGTGAGCGGGCGACGCTCATTGGTGGATGGCGTTTGCTCCTCCCTGCTTTGCGTCTCTGTGGGTTGGATATCGCTACCCTTTGTTCTATTAGTCTAGCACAGTATTTCCCAACCTGGGGGAGATTTCAGGATTCTAAGGGGGAAATTTATCCTGATAGTCTAGTCAAAATGTGGCTGAACCTCAAACAAATTGCTAACAAAGGTTTTTAACTTGGATATTGGGCATGAATAACCTCTCTTTCGGATTAAAAAAAAGTTTACCAGAATTAACCTTGCCGAAAGGGGTCAACGGCCGCCATCTGTAAAATCCAACGGGGAAGATCTCCGACCCGCCGCCACAACGGTTTTTTTCCTCCTCTTATCCATAATAATTAAGCTAGGTCAATAATTTTTTTACACCAAATGCATGACTATGTATTGCCATTACCATACAATTTTCATCAAAATTGGTACAGTAGTTTTTGTGCAAAAAAAGTAAAACCGATAAATTAGAAATAATTTTTTTTTTTTTGCATGAAAACCCACACAGGGCCCACCCCAAGCCAGCTTGACATTTTCTTGGAGTTTTAAATTGTAATGATAGGTAGCTATATGCTTAACAATAAACTAACACCAGAAAATGACTAGCCCCTGCCATTGTTTTCATGCTTTTTTTTATTTCTTATACAAATATGAATATAAAAGGGTACAAAAACAGACTAAGTAGCTTTTTTCAAGGCAACAATTTTCACATTAATTCCTGACATTTCATAAAAAAATAGGTCCAAAATAAGTACAACTTACAATAATGGAATGGTCAGTTGATCGAATGCTGGGGCAAGGCTCTTGCATAACTACCACAGAACAAGTTCATGAACGGACCAAAGAACATTTCTTGTCAAGAACTAGTCACAGGTAATTTCATCATCATCAAGATCTGGCTGTGGTGAGTTGGTGCAGTGGAGGCCTTTGCAATCACCACACAAGTTTGAACAGTGAATGCCATGTTTCCTGCAACTGCATCTTGCTGTACTACACCCTGAAGTACAGTTACACCTAATTATAGCCACAAATTTACAGGACCAGCTGGCAAGTCAGTATGATTGGTTGTAATTTACCATCTGAAAGTTTCCATCCCCACTCGTCAGGTTTTAGCTGGTTTCTACCTTTCCATTCCTGAATTTGGAAGTAAACTCGAAGGCTGTGGAATTTCGTAGCTGCTCTTGTTGGTGGCAATGATTTGGCCTCAACATACTTTGAGCTTTTTACAACCTTTTCCTTAAAGCGCCTCAGTCGGAGATGATTGATGTTTTCCCCATCATTACCATTGTACAGCACACTAAGCCTTCTCCCCAGCTTCAATAACCTCTTCTGAACTGCTATCCTTGCCAAACACTTCTGCCAGTTTGAGGAAGTTTCTATTGTTCATCCACCTTTCGAAGGGACGCTGCCTTCCAATTCCATGAACACTGGATGTACAATCACAACCCAGTAGTGCATGGATGAAAAGAATGTTGGAACAAACCACATCTCCCAAAGATTTCCTCATCTCTTTGATGTTCCAGACTTTCACACTTTTTGCACTAGCCTTTGGTGTGGCGTGAAGTAGATATTGCGTCATCTCTATTGGCATGATAACATAGAAGGACCAATAGGTCAGTGTCATCGCTATCAAAATGGTTTCTCCTGTCTGTGCCAGTTCTAGAGCAGTCTTCACAATCAATACGTCAGCGTCTCCAGATGCATGGACCACTTTACAACCTGCTTCCTCCAACTCTTTCCCAGCAAGTTGATGAACAATGTTTGTTTCTTGATTAGCTAGGAAACATCCTTTTTTAATTTGAACACCATTTTAGGGTCAGTAACACCTTAACACCAACAGAGCCCCCTGCTCGGCGTCGGTGAGTCGCGTCTTTAATGGATGGACCACTTTCATATCCATCAAAGACAATGCATGCTTTTCCATATCTAGTTGTGACATATCTGCGGTATCGGGCACAGATCTCATCAAATTGTGTGACCTTTTTGCCATGGGAGGCGTTGAAGTAGTGCTCCACCACTAAGAGATACTGTGGATCTGAAGACTGTGGACCTGATTGTACAGGGGAAGTCAGTTCCCATATTGCGTCTGCCAAAGCCGGTTTCTTTGCCTCTCGCGGCAGTCCGAAAGAATTAAAAAGTGCAGGTGGGTAACCACAAAGCTCATACTGGAAATGTTCTTGCTGCTGCTGAGTTGAGGGTTCATTGGTAGATAGCACACACAGTCTCTGGAATAGGAGTTGTGGATCAGTCTCAACTGCTTCATCTTTGCTGAGCGAAACTTTTGACCCAAGTGTAATTGCCTGATCCTTTCTTTTAAAAGTGTACTCGTGGACATTTTTTCCAACCATTGAAGCTATGATTGTCTCTCCTATGGAGTTTGCTTTGTCCACATTCACCTTTTTGTCTCCAGTTACTCCACTTGAAATGCTGTGAATGGACGGATCTTCCGTGAAAGGGTCATATGTCTGGAGAAACGCAACGAGCTTCCATGTATCCCTCACATCTCGCTCTTTTCTTGCTGAAGTAGCCTCCTGGTGCTGGTCACTAGTGCCATAACGAATGCCTGCTAGTTCTTGCATTGTAAACTTGATTTCAGCACACGCTGGCAGTGATAGCGTCCAAACTAATCGTTGAATTTCGTCCATTCCTCTGCCATGAGTAAGACGTCTTCATGCTTCTCATTAGCACCTGCTCAATAACCAGATCCGTCGAAAAGCCAGCCCAGTAGCGATCACTCCGTCTAATCACATGGAATCCTTCAGAAAATTTCTGGTACACTTCAGGATGGCTTGTCGGCAGCCCCTCCATTTGCTGCAAGTACAAGTAGGCCGACTTTGCATATAGGATGTGTCCTGCTGCAGCGAATATTGGCAGCATTTTCCTTACAGCGTCAAGGTGCAATTCCCAGTTCCCGGTGCGCTCTGCCTTGATAAACAATTGCAGGATCTTCACCATATCAAGGTATTGAATCCACAATTTTGCTGTTCGCTGGTCAGCCATCGCATCCTTCACATGGTTGATTCTCTTGTCAATCCTGGTCACAGACTCTGATGACAGAACATTATCCAATGTCTCAGTCCCATCAAGGAGACCTTTCAATAGCCCCTGAGCTTCCTTCAGGTCTTCATTTTGAGGAAATGACTCTTCTGCATCAGTGTTGGGTTGATCATCCTCATATTGTTACAATTGACATGATTATATTATATACCTATATTATACTATATTCTATATTCTATATTTATATTATAATATTTATTATATATAATTATGAGAATATACCTCAGTCAACTGTCATATTAGTTTGCCTGGCATCCCTGTGTATGTTCAGTAATCATGCCAAAAATAATGAGTGAGTAATGAAGTTGACGCTGTTTAGTCTGAAAGACTATTTCACAGCAGAAATATAAGAAAAAGAGAGTGGACAGAAAGTGGAGAAAATATTAAAGGAAATACAGAGATGAGGATTAAAGGAAATAAAGCTGGGTAGAGTGCTTGCCAAATGATGGCGGCCGTTGACCCCATTATCGGTTTTAATTTTTTTGCACAAAAACTACTGTACCAATTTTGATGAAAATTGTATGGTAATGGCAATACATAGTCATGCATTTGGTGTAAAAAAATTATTGACCTAGCTTAATTATTATGGATAAGAGGAGGAAAAAACCGTTTGTGGCGGCGGGTCGGAGATCTTCCCCGTTGGATTTTACAGATGGCGGCCGTTGACCCCTTTCGGCAAGGTTAATTTTGGTAAACTTTTTTTTATCCGAAAGAGAGGTTATTCATGCCCAATATCCAAGTTAAAAACCTTTGTTAGCAATTTGTTTGAGGTTCTGCCAAAAAATCAGCTAGATTGACTGGACTATGAGGGACATCTAAATTACTAGCATTTAGTCGACAGAAGAAAAAAAGTCTTAGAATACCGCTATTGACTTTTCGTCAAGTATATATAGATAATTAGATATACTGTAGAAGATAGTGTCTATATACTTATGTTATTAAGCAAGTAAATTTTGTGTTTTGGGTACTTTTTTTCACATGAAGGGGGAAATCCGGATGGTTGAACTGGTTGAAGGGGGAAACGACAGTAAAAAGGTTGGAAACCGCTGATCTAGCAGCGAGGAGGCGTTCCCATGCACCCCCCTAAAACAAAATTCTGAAAGCATTTTGGGCACCTCTAGGATCTCATCTTTCAGAATTTTGATGTTACCAGAGAAAAAAAAATGTCCCACGGGGGTCATAATTAGCAATTTCCAAGATGGCGGCCGCCCGCATCCACCGATGCTTGTCGTCATATTTCTGTTACTAATCGACCGATTTCAATTATTTTGGTATCGTTATTGTGATTTTTCTGGGTGCTAATATCATAGCCGAAGTGTATGAAACAATTTGAGGTCATTATCACCCGATTCAAGGAAAATTACAGACAATTTTGTGAAAAATCGCTATATTTTCATTGTTTATACTAGTTTTTGTTACACCTGTTCCCATGCATCTCCTTAAAATTATTTTTTGATGCAGTTTTGAGCATCCCTAGAGCATCTACTTTAAGAATGTTGATGTTACCAGAGAAAAAAAATGTCCCACGGGGGTCATAACTAACAATTTCCAAGATGGCGGCCGCCCGCATCCACCGATGTTTGCCGTCCTATTTCAGTTACTAATCGACCGATTTCAATTATTTTGGTATCGTTAATGTTTTTTTCGGGGTGCTGATATCATTGCCGAAGTTTATGAAACAATTTGAGGTCAAGATCACCTGATTCAAGGAAATTTACAGACAATTTGTAAAAAAATCGCTGTTTTCATTGCATGCAATACCTTTTTAAAAAAAAAACCCCAAATTAAAAAAATTTCCCGCCCAAAATTAAAAAGAAAAAAGGGGAAAATTATTTTAAATTTTTTTCCCCAAACCCCCCCAAGTTAACCTCCCATAAAAAGGAAAAAGGGAGGTTCTGTTTTCTTTTTAATTTTAACGGGTCTTTAAAACCTCTTTAAACAGAAAAAATTTAAGTAATTTAATATTAAAATTAAAAAACTATTTAAATAAATTTAGATTTAATATAAATTATTATAATCAAAATTAATTAATTATAGGGGGATTTTTTATATAATATAACATAATTATTTAATAATAAATTATATTATATCCCTATAATTTAAATAATAATATTTTTTTTAAATTAAAATTAATAATTATTTAATTAATTAAATAAATTTTTAAAAAATAACCAACATTTTTATGTTACCCCCTAAACTTATTAATTTTTTTATAAAAAAATATTTTTTTGGGGGGGAAAACCCCGAGGGAAGAGCCATTTGGGTCCCCTCCCCCTTTGTCCGCGGAAAAAACATTTTTCCTAATTAAAATCCCTTTTTTCCCTTTTTTTTTCCCTTCCCCTTTTTTAAACCCCTTTTTCCCCCCTGAATCCCCCTACCTCGCCCCAACAGGTATAAACTAAAGGGGGTTTGTTGGATAGATTTTTTTAATTTTCCCTTTTTAATTTAAATGGGCCCTTTTTCCCCCCCTTAAAGGCCCAAAAAAACCCCCTAATTTTATGGGAAGAAAATTTTCCCCCAAAAATTAAAAACCGGACCCCCCCAAAATAAAAAAAATAAATTTTATTATTATATAATGTATTTTTAATAATTAATTATTTCTTTTTTATTAATTATAATTATGGATAAAAATAAAAATTTATTATATTATATATATTATATATATATATATATATATATATTAAAAAATTTTATATATAAAATATAAAAATTTTATATATAAAAATTATATATATATTTTATATTATTTTTATATATATAATATATATATTATATAAAATTTTATATTTTATATATATTTTATATATATATAAAATAATATATATTTATACAATATATGTATATTTTATTATATATATATTATATATTATATATATATATTTTATAAAATTATATTTTATATATATATAATATATATATATATATAAAAATATATATTATAATATATATATATTATTTTTATATATATATAAAAATATTAAAATTTTATATATATAAAAAAATATATTTTATAATATATAATATTATATATCTATTATATATATTTTAATATATATATATTTTTAAAATTTACCTATATTTAATTTATAAATTTTATTTTTTAATTAATTTTATATTTTTATATAATTGGGTTAATAAATATTTTTTAAATTTTTTAAGTTTTATTTTAAAAAATTAGATTAATAAAAATACCTAAATTTTTTTATGAAATGGTTTAATTTTTTAATTAAATATTTTTATATTTAAATATAATTTTAATAAATTATACATAATATAAATTTAATTAATATATAAATAAATTTTAATAATATATATTATATATATATATTTTATAATTATAAAATATATATATTAAATATATATATTATATATATTATATATATAATATATATAATATTTTATATATATATATATATATATATATATATATATTATATATATTTTTATTATAAAATTAAAAATATAAAATATTTTATATATATATTTATTAGTATGGACCGAATATTCGCTTTTGGGCATTCGCGTTTGCGAATATGCGCTTTGTTTTTTCATTATTCGCTTTCCCAAATTTTGCACTCCCACTCGTACTGCTTGCGAATATGGGGAATTTTTGCCCAAATCAATAACCTTACAAGAAATTACAAAAATTTAAACAAGTGCCCAAATATTACACAAAAAAAACATATAAATTAATTTAAAAAATTTTTTAGCCGAGCTTTATTAAAAATAAAGGGGGTTTGAGGACCATAGTGGTCCCAAGGCCTTTGTCCTGAGGACGTTTACCTCCACCTCCACCCTGAAAACAGAGTGGCCCCGCTACCCCTAAAAGTCACTGTTACTAAACTCAACTAATTGCCTCCTGCGCCATCCTTTTAGTAGGGCATATACCCGCTCTTCTCTGTCACCCACGAGCCAATCAACGTTCTTTAAAAGAAAAAATTTTTGCAGCCCTACTGGGGAAATGTCGTCCAGCCCATACCTTTTTACGGGGTTTTTGGGATTTTTTCGAAAATTTTTTCCAATGACTTTGAAAAGGGGTAAACTTTGCAAAAATTTTATTATTCATGAAAGATTTTCTGTATTTATTCGTGTAGGAGTGGGTCCTCGCCCCGCAACCGGGGAAACATAGAAATTGAATGGAATTTCCTTTAGAAATTCTATTTTTATAGCTGAACTCTTAAATACATATAAATTTTTTCATTTTCCTGTTTTGGAAAATCAAAAATAGTCCTATTACTTGTTTTTTTTTTAAAATATTCGAAATTCCCGCATTTGCGAATCAGAAAATATACATTCGGTCCTCCCCAATATTTTAATATTGTATTTAATATATATATATATATATATATATAAAATATATATATAATATATTTATATATATATTTTTAATTTTTTTTTTTTAAATTTTTTTTTTTCTATATATTATATATATATATATATAAAAATTATTATATATATATATATATTATATATTTTATATATATATATATATTTTAAAATTATATTATTTACGGGTTCCAATAGGAAAAATTTTTCCTCTTACCCCAACAGACACGTCCCCCCTCATAATAAAGGATCTACCAACTTAGCTGTATATTTGGCTATACTCCCCCTTTTTGATCCCCCAAAACTGCTATATATCGGCCTCCCCTGCCTGCTAGGGGGCCCGCCATTAGAAAAAGGGGCCCATGTCCCCAAAAAAAGGTGAGAATCTAACTAAACACACACACACGCCTTTTAACCACCGCGATAAAAACCTGAAGATGGGAAAAAGTCAGTTCCGAAAAATTTGTAATCCTAGGACAACTTTTGAAACATATCAGAAAAAAATAAAAATTTTACGGCCCAAAAAAAATCCCTGCATAAAAATTTCAAAAAAAGAAAAATTTTTGACTTGGGTTTCAACCTCGTTTGCCCAGGGAAAAAAAAAAAAAAAAAAAAAAAAAATATTTTAAAATATAAAATATATAAAATATATATTTTAATATAATTATATTATATATATATATATAATATTAAATATATATTATATATTTTAATATATATATATTTATTTTAATATATATATTTTTAATATCTATATAATAATATTATATATATATATATATTTTTAAAAATTTTTATAATATATTAATATATACATAATTTTATATTATATATATTTTATTTTATATATTATATATATATTATTATTATATATATATATATTCTAATAAAATATTAAAATTATACAAAATTTTTAAAATATATATAATATTAAAAATATATATATATATATATAAAAAAAAATAAGAGGAGAGAGAGAGGAAGGGGAGAGAGAGAGAGAGGGGAGAGAGAAAAAAGAGAGAGAAAAGAGAGAGAAAAGAAGGGAGAGAGAGAGAGAGAAGAGAGAAAAGAGAGAGAGGAGAGAGAGAGAGAGAGAGAGAGAGGGGGGGAGAGAGATAGAGAGAGAGAAGAGAAAGAGAGAGAGAGAGAGGAGAGGGGAAGGGGAAAAGGAGAGGAGAAGAGAGAGAGAGAAGAGAGAGAGAGAGAGAGAGAGAAAAGAGAGAGGGGAGAGAGAGAGAGAAAAGATCATTTCAAAATTTTATCTATAAAAAATAAATAATTATATTGTACATATGTGGTTTTATAATTTTATAAAATATATATATTTTTAAATATATTATATATATATTTTATAATTTTAATAAAAAAAAAATAAAAAAAATAAATAAAACCAATAAATTTATTTTATAAATACCCAATAATTTTATTGGAATAAAAGTTTAAAAACTCCCAAAAACCCGGGGCCCCCCTTTAAATTCCCGGGCCCATCCACATCCCCTTCCCCCCCATTTTTTGAATTTTTTTCCACCCCCCTTTTAAAAGCCCTTTAATTTATCCCCACTTCTTTTCCCACCCCGGAAACCTTAAACCTTTTTTACCCCCTTTTTAAACCTTTTTCCATTTTCCCTTTTAAATCCCCACCGCCCTTCCCGGGGGCTTTAATACTTTACTTCTCTTGTTGCAACCCCGGGTTAAAACATTTTTCCTCCTTCTTCCTTTTTAAAACCCCTTTTTCCAAAAAAATTAAAATGGGGG
>JACEEZ010004083.1:0-2500 GCA_016584305.1 Chionoecetes opilio | reverse complement strand
TGTATTTGGAGGCGGCACTGTATAAACGAAGGGTGTGTGGACGTCTCTATATTTTGCTGAATGAAAATGGGTGTGTTAGGAAGGGGGATGCCAGATACATATGTTAAGTTTATAAGGTCTTTGGTAAGCTGTGAGAAAAGGAATGAGTCTTTTGGTCACAGTGAAAACTCTGATGTCGAAGAATTGCATTTGTTCTAATACATCTTTATATTAATACACCTTCATCCCCTATAGGCAAAATGTGTATGTTGTGCATAAATTGGCACGTACATCTCTATGCTAATAACACTAAACATTTGCGTAACATCAGATGTACCGTCCTTTCTCTCTTGAAAAACTACACACTTCACGTGTTGGTTACGGCGGAGATTTATCAATAAACATACATTAGTGAAAAAAAACTTGTAATTACTACGAGTGGTATACAGTCGACGCCATTCCATCAACCACTACCATCTTTGAGTTATTACAAGTTAGGTGCAATGTTTGCATGTATCCTTCACCATAGTTTGGACAAGAAGGATGTCGCATGGGCGGGAGGGAAAGGTTGCTGGTGCGTCAGTTGGGATCAGCGGGTCTTCATTGGATACGTCTTGTTGCGGTGTTAGTGATCCTATTGGCATCCCCTTCTCGCTGGCAGATGGCCGGCGGGGCGGGAACAAGCCAATCAGGGGGCGAGAAGGCTGAGTGACGAACTGACCTGGTGCCTCGTAAACCAACTATTCCTAGCACACACACACACACGCACTATCACACACAGACACACACACACACACACACACACACACATACATACACACACACACACACACACACACACACACACACACACACACAGACACACACACACACACACACACACACACACACACACACACACACACAACGCGTACCGTGCTACCGTGTTCTACTTCCTTGATGTCGCCGACCAGCTTGCACAAGATAAAGGTTGATATCGAGAAGTGTTGACAAGCGATACAGAGGGATCCATGTATTTTGTCATATATCGAAAACCAGGGCAGAAAACGGAGTCGGGGAGTTTATAGGGAGTGCATCATCTGCCCAGGAGCCTAGCTAAGTGTTTACACAGGACCTGGGCAGGGTGTGGTCCAGGTAGGAGGTTACTTAGAAAAGTTGTTTAAAGTAAAGTTACTTAAAGTTTAAAGTAAAGAATGAAGAATCTGAATGGAGAGAGGTATTTAGTGGGGTAGCACAAGAATCAGTATTGGCACCAATAATGTTCATGATTTATATCAATGACATGACTGATGAAATTAAAAGTCATATAAGTTTGTTTGCGGATGATGCATAACTATTAAGATAAATAAAAACTATAAAGATTGTAATACACTACGTACAAAATGGCCTGAACAAGATCTACGAATGGAGCAGATGATGGGAAATTGGAAAAAGTGAAAATATATACAAATGGCCATATAAAATGGGAAATTAATTAATTACAAAGGTTCATAAAGAAAAGGACCTGGAGTTATAATGTAAAATAACCTACAACCAGAAAACATATAAATAAAATATTTGGAGATTCGTACAGGATGTTGAAGAATATTAGAGTGGCATTTCATTACATGGACAAAAATATGATGAGAAAGATAATTACTACAATGATCCGATCAAACATGGAATATGCTGCCATTGTATGGTTTTTTACGGCACTTGATAGAGATTATATGTACGTGTATAAAGAAACATATATGTTATCAGCATGTGATCATGTTGGAGGTGTATGTACGTGTGTCTGCCTCTTTCAGCAGCACATCTTTGATATTGTGTTGCTCGGAGAGACACTACTTCCTTGATAATGTTTACATGGACATAATAGTGTTATTCCCTCGCTGCTTGCATTCTTGAGAATGCAGTCAGTCATTGTGTGTGCCTGTGGATAATTGCCACATATCTTAGTTGATAAGCATTGCACACCTGGACATACACAACTAACTTTGGGTGTGTTTGAGTCATTACCATTTGAACAGCGAGCAGACCTTCGCATTCCACGCACTCATCAGTTCCTGTGTAAACAGCTGTTCAACAATGAAACCTTCCCTATAAAACACGCCGAGAGGCCAGAAGGAGGGCAGAAGCCATCGGAGACGCGACGCAGGCGCTCCTAAAGAAGACTCCATGTGAGTATGTGTGGGTACACACACACCTGAGAGTGTGTGTGTGATTGTCACGTAATAATTGTTCTGGCCTGTCTAAAGACTTAAGCTTCCTTGGCCGTTTGTAAGAACTCGTGACTTTGCATTGTTCAACTTTACAATGTACATTACATATATATTACATATTATAATATATGTTTATAATAGTAAATTGTCTACTCGATCTGGGCACTTACATTTATACATTACTTCATCAGCAAGCCTAAAACCGCTCGACAATTTTTAGCTACCTTAGTGACCGCATAGAATAGTATGCATTGAGTCTTCATGGCAATCAACCCAACAGTGCATTGACTCTGTATGTTATTTGGTTGACCCAAATA
>JACEEZ010004081.1:0-18498 GCA_016584305.1 Chionoecetes opilio | reverse complement strand
ATCCATAAATCACGTTGCGGTACGTCAGCATGTAAGAGAACAGTTGGAAAAAGTATACCTTGTCCCTAAAGAGGATAGAAACATGGAAGTTCCTTATGAAGAATAATAGGAATGAAGTAAACTAACTGAAATTACCACTAACCGTAATCAATCCTGGGATATTAATAATATATCTCGCGCGGGCAATATCAAAACATACTCTATACTATAAGAAAAAAATTACGTAGAAAGGAAACGAAGAATCAAGTTGGTCAGCTGATGCTAAGTATTCAATTTATAAAGTTTAGTAGTTTAGTAGTATTAGGTGGAGGAGAGAGAAAGAAGAGATGCATTCGGTAGATACGGGCAGGCAAATACACGTACAGGAATATCAACACCAAAACACTAACATTTTGCAGATAGCGTTCCGCCCCACACCAACAACCGAACAAACAGGATCCATGTCCCTCCCTAGTGAGGGTCTCCGCAATGCCCTGAAAAAAAAACCTGAGTTGACTTGAACCTGACTGAAGACTTGCGCATTTTAATTATTACAATGATAAAATAGATATTGCTATTATGGATAATGGGTAATTGTTGTTATAAGGCGTTTGTCTTGTTAAACTTGTATACATTTTCGACATCACTCACGACCTTACACGAAAACATGGAGGAGGTCATCAAGCAACACGCGAGCCACGGCAAATCCAAGTTCACCAGGAAAGTGAAGCTTTTTGACGAATCACTGGCGGCAGACTGACCCGGGGAAAGTAATTTTGAAATCCAAGTTTGAGAGGTATGTGAGCGTTCAGGCGGTTGAAGGGTCGCACGACAGTTTGTGTAAGGTTAGACAAAGCAGAGGGACTATCAAAGTGAACTTGATAAAGCTGAGCAGTACATATTACAACTTGAAAGGGTTAATCTGATAAACACTCGCAGCTGGTTAAACATATCAAAAGTAAAACGATATGTTGGTTGCCGATCAGAATCAACTGTGCCTACTACCTATTGTAAGACAAGACATGGGTGAACTTGCAGTTAATGAGAAATCAATTTGGGTATGTTGCGCGGATCCCATCCATTCATTAAACGCACAGAAAGTAAAATAAGCAGTAGTCCCAGAGTTACGCATTCTTCATATCACATGTGTAATTAAATGTAAATGACATAAACATTGGCCAAAGCTTGGATTGACCAAACAGTTGGATGCCTTCTTTGCAGTGGAAAATCTAGGTACATGTTGCTATCCTAAATGTGTAATTGAATGTGGTGGTTGTCCGTATTGGAGCAAACTCATACAGCATTAGGGAAGAAAGGAATTAAACTTAATTAACCAAGGATAAGTCTAACAAGAGGCAAACGTTGGACTGAAACAATCCATGGATACAAGATCCCGTAGTCTGCCAAATTAATCAGTCTCGTGGCTATAGCACGTTGTATTCTACAGAAAAAAGACTGGGAAACATTGGCTCAGAATATTCTAAGGTTACCAAGAAAGAGAGGAAGTCATGGTCAACCGGAAAGTAGCCGTTAAGCTTGAACCAAATGAGTTATGTTATAACACAGGTCCGATCCATTTAGAAACAAGGCAATGTACAGTCAAGCAGGTTCAAGGTCAACAATTTGAAGTCTGCCAATTATACTCACATCAATGCCCCACTAATAACAGCGCCACCACCCAGTCACTAAGTTTACATGTTGCCGTGTTACCCGCCTGGGAGTGACTGATGGGCTCGCTTGACACACACAAATGGCTGAACAGCCACACCCACAAGTCCCTAGAAATAAATTCCTCAATCTGAAAGAAAACATAATTTAAATAGCAAGTATATACACTAAAATAAACACTCCTAGTGCAGCCGCCAGTCTATACGGAATTCACATTCACAATCCGTATATGAACATTAATAGTATGTATCACAAATATACAAATACACAAATATATAAATTAATACTTACATCCAATGCCCCACTAATAGAACAGCGTCACCACCTCAGTCACTAAGTTTCCATGTTGCCGTGTTCCCGCCTGGGAGTGGGACTGATGGTGCTAGATAAAAAACACACCTTGACATAAAACACAAGTGTGGGTGTGGCTGACAGCCACCACCAATAATTCCCTAGTATATACAAGATTAAAACAAGACACGCTTATAAACAACAATTATACCCATTCATCCATAATAGCAATAATCTATTTATCATTGTAATAATTAAAATGCAAATATAAACCACTCCATATTTACAATACACTCCACCCCAACAATATATGACATACACTCATCATGTTAAATTTTGTCATCCTACAGGTCAAAATCACAACCAAACGATGCACAGATCGCTTTTACAGAATGTCATTTTGCCACGTATTTATTAACATGCGTTTCTTGAGTTTATAACGCACCCGCTAACATTCTTACTTTCCATCACTACCGGGTCAGCGATACTATCTCTGCCATCACGTCCAGCTTCCCTTACTGATTACTGTCTTGTACTAAAACAATATCACCTGGCTGCATGTTTCTCTCTCACTGTGCCACTTTTGCCTAGCAACTCATTGTGGGGAAAAATAATCCGTTGCCATTTCTTCCAAAAAGACAGAGGCACAAACGCTACAATGAAGTTCAACTTTTCCTAGTGTCCTCGTGTATCCTTCCACATTACCACCTGGAGCTTTATTGCTTGTTCTTCCCAATAAGAGATCATTTACTGTGCACAAATAAGATCCCAGTCAAGGTTACTTCCGGGCTCTTTATCCCAATCGGTATTTCATTTAATAGGTAGCAACTCAAATAAAGCTGTTTGGAGTTCCCCAAACGATAAAAATGTTGTTCCTATGGCTAAAAACCATTCCCCTTTTTACCAAACTTTACTAAGGGATTCACTACATACATTTACGATGATGGACATGCCCTCGTTTGTTCATGTCAGCCGGGATTACAGTTGGAGGGAAACCCACCACCATTCATTAGGATCAGTCGTAGTTGGATCTCTGCTATCTTTGTGGCCACAAAAGTTCCAAATCCATAAGATAAGGATTCCCTTTGTATTGAGACCTGACAATAGATGAGTCTAGAATAGGGATAACCGAGTGACAACTTACCATTCTACTCTTTTCAATGAATTCTCGCAACCTACATGCAAAGAACTGCGCACAAAGTTCTAGTCTGGTATAGTGAGCTGTCTAGTTTGGAGCTGTGGTATTCTATTTTTAGCTGCCAAGAGGTCCACATGAAGCCCTGTTATCCCGAAGCTCCCACATGACTATAAGCACAAAGTACCATAAGCTGGACTACTGGCAATCGGAAAACATCAACCAACATGGGTCTCCCACAGCATCATCCGGTTGTACACATCTATGAAATTCCCAATTGCTGTTAAAAATTACATATCCTTAAACAAGGATTTCCACTTCTCTATACATGGCAGTCAGGCATTGGGGCATCCCAACCTAGATTCTCTTCCTTATCATTCTTTCCATATTTCAACCTTGAGACACTAATTCTCGCATCAATATCTTGATTGAACTGTAAATGTATTATTAGTCCAAGTGGATCATAGACTGATGCCGTTTCGACTTAATACCATTTTTTCGTCAGCTGAGTTGAAGACCAAGTCTATGTCAGCCACTTCAATATTTGGTCCAATGTATACTTGTTGTATTTATTTGAAAATTTATTTTAACCTCAACATTGAACTTGTCCTTCTTTGGGTTTCAATATAATCATATATTTTTTTCTTATAGTGTCCAAGAAATTGACCTTTTCTCTCATACCTTCATTATCTCCGGACATATCCCAGTGCTTTATCTTAATCCTCTACATCAAAGTATCCTTTCAGTTTTCTTGAATTAAGATTTGCTTCAGATGGGAGTACAGACTGTAAGATGTCGTCTACATATGAATTCTTAATTATCCATTTTGGCTGCCCTGGAATCCCTTGAAACTCATTTCTGCCGTGCGGCGTAGAGCCATCATGGTATGGACACACTAGGTCTGTTCTCCAAAAGTCAACAGCTGTGGAAACATAATGGTCAGCGTTTTCTTCTTTAGTCTCATATCAAGCCAGACAAAACCTATGCGTGTGCTGATCTAATCAGAAATTCCCACAGTATTATAAATTTTAGCAATGCTCAACCAATAGCACCTTTTCTGTCTAAACTCAATAGTATACCAAGATATTATTTAATATGTCAGGTCAATTTGCCCAGTAATCTATTTATGACTGGACCATGTTTATGCTGATGAAGAGTTGAATACAATTCTCAAGAGGAGTATTGAGGAGCGGCTAATACTTCATGGTGAGGGAATATAGTGAACTGGACCTGTTGTGATAACAAACTCAGTGGTTCAACTCCCCCCCCCCACCTAGCTTCGGGCTAAATTTCCTGTTGACCATAACCATTCCATCTCTCTTCTTGGTAAGACCTGAAGAAATATTCTGAGCCAAGTTCCAGAGTCTTTTTTTGATAGAATACAAGCGTGCTATAGCCACAGACTGATTATTTGGCAGGATACGGGTGAATCCAGCGGATTATGTTGCCAGTCCAAACGTTTAAAGCCTTCTTGATTATGAATTAATCCTTGGTAATTAAGTTTAATTCCCTTCTTCCCTAAATGCTTATGGTTGCTCCAATCGGACAACCACCACATTTACAATTACCACATTTAGGATAGCAACATGTACCTAGATTTTCCACTGCAAAGAAGGCATCCAAGCTGTGTGGTCAAGCAAGCTTTGGCGCCTAATGCGTTCATGTTCATTCTACATTTAATTAACATGTGATATGAAAGAATGCGTACTACTCGGTACTAACTGCTTATTTACTTTTGTGCAGTTAATGATGGATGAGATCCACGCAAACAATACCACAAATGGATTCTCATTAACTGAGCAAGTTCCCATGTACTTCTTACAATAGGCTAGGAGGGGCCCCCAGTTATTGACTCCAAACTAACATATCCACTTGACCAATTGGGCCTTTCAATATCATGGCTAATACTCCAAACAACTTGCCAACCTTAGTCGGTGTTTATTTTAGCTACTTACTGCCTGTTATTTCATTAAACCACATGCAATGACCTCCCAAAGTTTAACCTGATCAATCAATTAAGGAAACCAAATATTCATTACTTTCAATTTCTAGTAAAATTACCTACTTTTGTCACAGCTTCAAAAATTCACGGTCTCTCCCTTCACCCAAGTTGCTCGCCATCCCTATTGAGTTATCATGGTCACAGTAGATCCAGGGTCCCACAAGTTTGTGAAAATGTTTGGTTCTTACTCCTAATTTGCTGATCATAAGAAGAACCCCATCATAGGAACAAAAGTTATTGTGGCTTCTCCTGGGATACGTAGGGTAATTGCTCATAATTGAACATATTATGCAATATACTGGTGATGATAATACCCGTACAACGCCGGTCTGTCCTATCCTCACCTCACACATTCTCTTGTTAGGGCAGTTATTACTAGATGTCCTATGTGTAAACAACAGAACACAGGACATTATTCACACGAATCATTTCAAACTTAATCCTGATTGTTTAACCTATGAAATCATGCACATTCTGTAAATCATTTTTTTTGAGTGTCAGAATCATGGAACCAACATTTTCTCCCTTGACCTGTACGTGGCCTTTCTGGTTTCTAACCGCTTAGAAGTAGTTCATAAACTCGTGTGACTTTGACGTCTACACATTAGATATAAGGATCAGTCATATTCGAGGTCAGGTTAACCATACATGCATGCAGTGTTTTGATGAGATTCCTGGCTTCGTGCACTTGTTTAATTCGCTGCAAACTAACTCAGTTACTTCGGCGGGTTCCCTCACTCACGTAATTATGAATCATGCCTTTGAACTCGATTTACCTCAAATCAGTCTCATTACTCAATGACTCTCTTCTCACGTAGTAAAAATTGAGCAATTCCTCAAATAATTTACTACGATCTGTCAGATCCTGAGCTATCAATACCCAATCACGCTTCTGAGTTAGGAGGTTAATAATTTTCAACTTCGTCGTCACATAGTAGTAGCTGTTCATTTCTGAAGAAAGGACCCATCCCTTTTCAAGTCTAACCAAAACATCGTTTATACTGTGTTTCACCATAAGCACCCAAACTTCTTAGGGCTTACTTCAACTATGGGTTTGAGCGACTTTTTCTCACTTATGACTGCATCTGTGATTTTCAACTGAATCACCAAATTTATTATCAAACGCTCAACCATGTCACTAAAAAATGTCCTCCACAACCCTTCAACACGGCTAGTGCATCACCAATCAAGCAAGATTTCAGAAGCATATGGATATCACCATAAGATTATTAGTCACAAGTCTTTCAAAATCTTTACGAAAAGGAGGATAATCTCTGATATTCCCACTGAATGTCGGAGGATCCAGGACT
The DNA here is from genome assembly GCA_016584305.1 of Chionoecetes opilio. Classification (NCBI taxonomy): domain Eukaryota; kingdom Metazoa; phylum Arthropoda; class Malacostraca; order Decapoda; family Majidae; genus Chionoecetes; species Chionoecetes opilio. The sequence continues at coordinate 12,113 of JACEEZ010004081.1, read as the reverse complement.
TCACTTTCACACGAGGTACCTTGGTTGTCCGTTATACATTTGATATGTTTAACCAGTTCGACGTGTTATCAGATTTTAACCCTTTCCAAGTTGTAATATGTACTGCTAAGCTTATCAAGTTCACTTGATTAGTCCTCTTGCTTGTTGTCTAACCTAATAACCCCAAACTGCTCGTGCGACCCTTCAAACCGCCCTGTGAACGCCCACCATTACTCATTCAAACTTGGATTTCAAAATTACTTCGGGTCGTCTGCGCCAGTGATTCTTCAAAAGCTTCACTTTCCTGGTGTTGAACTTGGATTTTGCCGTGGCTCGCTGTTGCTTTACCTCCTCCATGTTTTTGTCGGTAGTCGTGAGTGATGTCGAAAGTTTCACGTCAAGAAGAGCAGCATGATGTCAAACACCCCCCCCCGTTTATTGAACAAAGTTTCGACTGGAAAAACAATCAGATCACAGGACTGAACAAGATACATTCACAATTACCTATTTCATACCCAAAAATGCATAAACACAATAAATAAAATACAATGTATATAAATCAATACTCACATCAATGCCCCACTAATTAACAGCGCACCACCATCAGGCACTAAGTTTTCCAATGTGCCGTAGTTCCCCGCCTGGGAGTGACTGATGGCTCGCTTGACCACACACAAATGGCTGGACAGCCACACCCCCAATTCCCTAGAAATAAATTCTTCAACTGAAGCAACACATTTAACATAGCAAGTATATCCACTAAAATAAACACTCCTAGTGGTCCAGGCCGCCAGTCTATACGACTTCACATAACAATCCGTATATGAACACTTAATAGTATGTATTCACCAAGATATACAATACACAAATATTATAAATCAATACTTAACATCAATGCCCCCTAGATAAACAGCGCACACCTCAGTCACTAATTTCCATGTTGCCGTGTTCCCCGCCCTGGGATTGACTGATGGTTGCTAGATAACCACACCTTGACATTTAAACACAAGTGTGGTGTGGCTGAAAGCACACCCATAATTCCTCTAGTTATACAAGATTAAACAAGACAGCCTATATAACAAACAATATACCCATTATCCATAAAGCAATAATCTATTTATCATTGTAATAATTAAAATGCATATCCCACCAACTCCATATTTACAATACAGATATATTATATTATCGTTTATTATTGTGAGATTTTATTGTTTCAACCAGTCAAGCAAGGACGCAGCATGATGTCACAACAGTTTATGAACAAAGGTTTCGACCTGGAAAAAACACTTCAGATCAAAAGAACGAACAAGTACATCACAATACCTATTTCATACAAGGCATAAACTACAATACATAAAATACAATGTAATAAATCAATATCACATCAATGCCCCACTAATAACAGCGCACCACCTCAGCTCACTAAGTTTTCCATGTTGCCGTGTTCCCCCGCTGGGAGTGAACTGATGGCCGTCTTGGACACAACACAAATGGCTGAAAGCCACACACAATTACCTAGAAATAAAATTCCTCAACTGAAGCAACACCATTTAAATAGCAAGTATATCCACTAAAATAACACCACCACACCACTAGTGTCAGGCCGCAGTCTATACGACTTCACATCACAAATCCGTATATGAACACTTTAACCAGACACTGTATTCACAAATATACAATACACAAATATATAAAATTTAATACTTACATCAATGACCCCACTAATAACAGCGCACCCCTCAGTCACTAAGTTTCCATGTTGCCGTGTTCACCGCCTGGGAAGTGAATGATGGTTGCTAGATTTTAAAACACCCTGACATAAACACAAGGTGTGGGTTGGATGACAGCCACACCCATAATCCCTAGTTATACGGATTTAAACAAGGACAGCCTTATAACAACAATATACCCATTATACATATATAAGCAATAACCTATTTTATCATTGTAATAATTAAAATGCATATAACCAACTCCATATTACAATACCACTCCCCCCCCCAAGAATATATGACATACACTCATCATGTTAAATTTGTCACTCTACAGGCAAAATCACAACCAAACGATGCACCGATCGCTTTACCAGAATGCCATTTTGTCCATCGATTATTACCTGGGTTCGGATCTTATAACGCACGCTAACATCTCTTACTTTGCCATCACTACCGGGTTCAGCCGATACTCTCTCTGCCATCTGCCAGCTTCCCCTTACGTATTACTGTTCTGACTAAAACCATATCCACCTGGCTGCATGTTTCTCATCTCACTGTGCACACTTTAGCCTAACACACAATGTGGGAAAATACTCCCGTTAGCCATTTTTCAAAAAGAGGGACACCCCCCCCAATACGCTCAATGAAGTTCACCTTTTGCCTAGGGTCCTGGTATCCTTCCACAATACCACCTGGAGCTTTATTGCTTGTTCTTCCCAATAAGAGATATTATGGGCAACAAATAAGTTCCCAGATCAAGGTTACTATGGGCTTTATCCAATCGGTCTTTTCATTTTAATAGGTTTAGCAAACTTCAAATAAGTGTTTGGAGTCCCCAAAATGGATTAAAATGTTGTCTACTATGGCATAATACAGTCCCCTTTTTACCAACTTTATAAGGGATTCATACATTAATTTTCCCACGGGGCATCTGCAGACTTGTTTAATGGACCACCGAATCCGTCACTAGCACAAATTCAGGGATATCAGACCGGTTCCATCCCCTTTACCATAGTCTTAACTCTTTATTGGCTGCCACAAACTTGAAAGTACCCTCCATCTGAATGCAATACCTGGAAATCCCTTATTGCTACGAAATCTTCTAAAAGTATTAAAACAGTTCCGATTCATATCCTCAGTCAGATCTAGGTAAACCGCCTCTGCCTAGCTAGACAGTTAAATATAAACACCATCACCTTAGTTTTGTCGGCGCCTTTCTACTGTGTCCTTCACCAAAAATGGTCCAAATAAGTATATTGCAATGCTGTTGAATGGGGGCCGCACGGTTGTAATCTATCACTAGGAAAGTTGGCACCCATGGTTTGAATTTCCCACAAGTTTTGTCAAGTTTTTACATGTAAAACATCTTTCCTTTACTGATTGAATTAACTTTCTTGCTCTTGCGTACCCAAAAACTTGGTCTGTACTTAGCCAATGTAAACTTCCACTCCTGGAATGATATATACTATGAAATATGATGGATATATAGTTTTGTAAATTTATGATTAGTAGGAAGGAGAACAAATCTATCCGGTTCCAGTTTTCTTTCAACCAGTTAGGCCATTCTCTGACTACTACAATGAGACCCTTTTCATCCCATTCCTGGGCCCAGGGTTGTACCTAGTCTTCCACTCATCACATATAGGACTTTGTATTCTTTAATCAACCACGTCCTGACTTCATTTTCAACTAATTCTCCCCAGGTTCTTTGTATACCCTTCAAAGAACCTTGGCCTGAAGGCTGAAATATTCTAGCAATGTTATAATCAATCTATTTAATACTAAACCGGCGCAAGTCAACCATTTCCTGTAAATTAGTCAGTCAGTATTTGTCTTTTGCTTCGAAATTCATTACTGCTCCTATTCTATCGGGTCAATTCCTTCCTCACATGTTTGTTGCATGGGCAAATCTCATGGGTAGCAAAAGAGATTCAGACCCCTTTGCCCCACAGAATCATAACCAAGCTCATTAGGATGAATGCACTAGTTGTCATGTCAGCCGATTTACAAGTTGGAGGGAACCTCAACCACCATTTCATTAGGATCCAGTCTTAGTTTGGATCTATGCTATCTTTGTAGGCCACAAAGTTCCAAATCAATAAGATTCCCTTTGTATTTGAGACCTGACAATAGATGAGGTCTAGAATATGGATAAAACCGAGTGAAACTTCCATTCTACTCTTTTTCAAGAATTCTCGCAACCTACATGAAAGAACTGCGCCAAAAGTTCTAGGTCTAGGTATAGTGCGCTGTCTAGTTGAGATATTCATTTTTTAGCTGCACAAGAGTCACATGAAGCATGTTATCCCGAAGCTCCCACCCTGATATAAGCACAAGTACCAATAAGCTGAACTACTGGCATCGGAAAACACAACCAAATAGGGTTCCCACAGAATCATTCCGAGTTTTAACACATCTATTGAATTCCCAATGCTGTTAAACAAGACATATCCTTAAAAAAGGATTTCCACTTCTTATACATGCAGTCAGGAATGGGGTCATCGCCAACCTAGATTCTTTCATTATCCTATTCCATATTTCACTTGAGACACTAATTCTCGCATCAATATCTTGGATTGAACTGTAAATTGTATTATTAGTCCAAGTGGATCATAGACTGAAAAAAAATAAAAATAATTGATTTCATATTTATATTATTTTCATATTTTAACTGATGAGTGTATGTCATATATTGCGTGGGGGAGTGTATTTTAAAGATGGAGTTGGTCTATGCCATTTTAATTATTACAATGATAAAAAGATATTGCTATTAGGTAATGGGTATATTGTTGTTATAAGGCGTTGACTTGTTTACAACTTGTATAACATTTCGACATCACATAACGGACTACACGACAACAGGGAGGAGGTATCAAGCAACAGCGAGCACGGCAAAATCAAAGTTCACCAGGAGGAAAGTGAAGCTATTGGAAGACTCACTGCGGCAGACGACCCGGAAGTAATTTTGAAATCCAGTTTGATGAGGTATGTGAGGCGTTCAGGGCGTTGAAGGGTCGCACGACAGGTTTTGTATAGGCTTAGGACAACAAGCAAGAGACTATCAAAGTGAACTTGATAAAGCTGAGCAGTAAATATACAACTTGAAAGGGTTAAAATCTGATAAACCACTCGAAGCTGGTTATTTTTAAACATAATCAAATGGCAAACGGAATATGTTAGTTAGGATCAGATAACTGTGGGCATACTACCTAGTGGTTAAGACAGGGGCTATGGGGAGCTTGCGTTAATGAGAAAGAAATCAATTTGGGTATTGTTTGCGTGGTCTATCCATCATTAAACTGCACAGAAAGTAAAATAAAAGCAGTGTACCAGAGTAACGCATTCTTCTATACATGTGAATTAAATGTAAATGACAATAAAATTGGACCAAAGCTTGGATTGACCAACCAGTTGGATGCCTTCTTTGCAGTGGGAAAATCTTAGGTACATGTTGCTACCTACAATCGGTGGTAAATTGTTACAATGTGGTGCTTGTCCGATTGGAGCAAACTCATACAGCATTAGGGAAGAAAGGGAATTAAACTCAATTAACCAAGGATTAAGTCATAATCAAGAGGCTAACACGTTGGACTGGGCCAACCATATCTGGATAAAAGATCCCCGTAGTCTGCCAAATAATCAGATCTGTGGCTATAGCAAGCTTGTATATTCTACAGAAAAACAAAATAACAAAGAATCTGGAAACTTGGTCTCAGATATTCTAAGGCTTACCAAGAAGAGAGGAAGGTAACGGTCAACAGGAAAAGTAGCCCGTAAGCTTGAAACCAAATGAGTTATGTTACACACACGGTACATTTCACTATATCCTCACCATGAAGTATTAAAGCCAGGCTCCTCAAGTACTTCCTCTGAGAATTGTATTCACTCTTATCAGCATACAGGGCCATGTCATAAAGATTACTGGGCAAAGGGACGGAAAAACATATTTAAAAATATGCTTGGTATACTATTGATGGTTTAGACAAAGAAAAGGTAGCTATTGTTGGAGACATTGCTAAAATGTATAATAATGTGGGAACTTTCTGAGTTAGATCAGCACACGCCATAAGGTTTGTCTGGACGTGATATGGAGAATAATAGAAAAACCCTGACCATTATGTTCTCACAGCTGTGACTTGGAGACAGGACCTAGTGGGGCAATAGCCATGATGGCTCTACTGGCCGCACGGCAGAAAAAAAAAATTTGGGGGGGGCGGGGGGGGGGTCAAGGGATTCCAGCGGCAGCCAAATGATAATTTAAGAATTCATATGTAGACGAAACATCTTACAGTCTGTACACACAACATCTGAAGAAAATCTATAATTCAGAAAAGCTGAAAGGATACTTGAGTAGGAGGATTTTAAGATAAAGCATGGAAATGCTCCGCGAGCGGATAATGAGGGTATTGAGAGAAAAGGTCAATTTCTTGGGGACACTAAGGGAAGGAAAAAAAAAAAACATATATATTAGGATTATATTGGAAACCCAAAGAGGACAAAAGTTCAATTTTGAGGGGGTAAATAAATTTTTCAAATAATACAAGAATAGTATACATGGACCAAATATTGAGTGGCTGACATAGACTATGGTCTTCCAACTCAAGACGAAAAGAAATGGTAATTTAAAGTCAAACGGCATCAGTCTATGATCCCACTTGGACTAATAATACCAGTTACAGTTTCCAAATCAATAGATTATTGATGCAGAGGAATTGTGTCTCAAGTGAAAATATGGAAGAATGGATAAGGAAGAGAAATCTAGGGTGGGCTGACCCCATGCCTTGACTGCATGTATAAGAAGGTGGAAATCCTTGCGTTAAGGATATGTTTATTGTTTAACAGCATTGGAATCAATAGATTGTAAAACCGGTGATGCTGTGGGGAGACCCTATGTTGGTTGTGTTTTCCGAATGACAGTAGTCAAGCTTATGGTACTTGTGCTTATATCAGCGTGGGAGACTAGCTTCGGGATACCAGGGCTTCATGTGGGACTCTTGAGCTTAAAATGATATAGCTCCAACTAGACAGCTCACTATACCCTAGGGACTAGACTGTTTGGCGCAGTTCTTGCAGTCAGGTTGCCGCAGAATTCATTGAAAAAGAAAGTAGAATGAAGTTTCACTCGGTTATCCATATCTAGACTTCATCTATTGTCAGTCTTCAAATACAAAGGGAATCTTATGGATTTGGAACTTTTGTGGCCACAAAGATAGCAGAGATCCAAACTAAGACGATCCTAATGAATGGTGGTGGGTTCCCTCAACTGTAATCCGGCAGACATGACAACTACGGGCATGTCATACTAATGAGCTTGGTTATGATTCTGTGTGGCAAAGGGGTCCTGAATATCTGTGTACCCACTGAGATGTTGCGCCTATCAAACAAACATGTGAGAAGGAATACACGAAGAATAGGAGCAGTAATGAATTCGAAAGCAAAGACAAATACTGACATGACTAAGTTACAACATGCGTGACTTGCGCCGTTTAGTTATGTAGCTACAATAGATGATTAGAACACCATTGCTAGGAATATTGTCAAGACTTCAAGGAACAGGTCTTTGAAAGGGGGTATTCAAAGAACTTTGAGAATTAGTGAATGAAGCAGGTAAACGTGGTGATAAAGAAGTACAAAGAGTTATATGTGATGATTGAAGATAGGGTATCAAACGCACTGGCCCAGGAATGGATGAAAAGGTTTCATTGTAGAGCCACGTCAGAGAATGGGCCAAATGGTGGAAAAGAAAACTGGAACCAGGATAGATTTGTTCTCATTACTACTAATCCATAAATTTACAAAAATATATATCCAGCATATTCATAGTATAGAATCATGCAGGAGTTGGAAGTACATTGCTAAGTTACAGACCAAGTTTGGGTACCCTAAGAGCAAGGAAAGTTAATCAACATCAGTAAAGGAAAGATGCGTTACATGTAGAAAACGTGACAAACTTGTGGGAAATCAAACCCATGGGTCAACTTCCTAGTGAGAGATTACAACCTGCCGGCCCCATTCAACAGCATTGCTATAACTTATTTGGACCATTTTTGGTGAAGGAAACAGTAAAGCGGCGGACAAAACTAAAGGTGTTGGTGTTATATTTAACGTCTAGCTAGCAGGGCGGTTTTTACCTAGAATCTGACTGAGGGAGTATGAACGGAAAAACTTTAAATAACTTTTAGAAGATTCGTAGCAATAAGGGGATTTCAGGATGGTGCATTCAGATGGAGGGACTCAGTTGTGGCCAGCCAATAAAAGAGTTTAAGAGCTATGGTAAAGGGATGGAACGGTCTGATATCCTGAGATTTGGTGCTAGTGAAGGGATGCGGTGGTCATGTTTTTTAACAAGTCTGCAGAAGATGCCCAGTGGGAAAATGAATGTAGTGAATCCCTTATAAACGTTGGTAAAAAGGGCGAATGGTATTAGCCATAGGAGACAACATTTTATCATTTGGCGGGAACTCAAAAAACGCATTATTTGAGGTTTTGCTAACATATTAATGAAAAAGACCGATTGGGGATAAGCAAGAAGTAACCTTGATCTGGGAACTTATTTGTCCCCTAATGTTTCTCTTATTGGGAAGAAAAGCAAAAAAGCTCCAGGTGGTATGGAAGGATACACAGGACACTAGGAAAAGGTTGAACTTCATTGAGCGTATTGTGTCCTCTTTTTGGAAGAAATGGCAACGGGATTATTTTCCCAACATTATTTTGTTAGGCAAAAGGGGCACAGTGAGGGAGAAAACATCCACCCAGGTGATATTTTTTTTGTACAAGACAGTAAACAGAAAGGGGAAGCTGGAAGATGGCAGAGATAGTATCGCTGAACCCGGTAGTGATGGCAAAGTAAGAGATGTTAGCGTGCGTTATAAGACTCAGAAACCAGGTAATAAATACGATGGACAAAATGACATTCTGGTAAAGCGATCTGTGCATCGTTTGGTTGTGATTTTGCCTGTAGATGAACAAATTTAACATGATGAGTGTATGTCATATATTGGTGGGGGGAAAGTGTATTGTAAATATGGAGTTGGTTATATGCTTTTTAAATTATTACAATGAAAAATAGATTATTGCTATTATGGATAATGGGTATATTGTTGTTATAAGGCGTGTCTTGTTTAATCTTGTAAACTAGGGAATTATGGGTGTGGCTGTCCCCACACCCACACTTGTGTTTATGTCAAGGTGTGTTTATCTGCAACCCCTCAGTCATTTCCCAGGGGGGGAACACGGCAACATGGAAATTTAGTGACTGAGGTGGTGCGCTGTATTAGGTGGGCATTGATGTAAGTATTGATTTATATATTTTGTATTGTATATTGTGAATACATACTATTAAGTGTTCATATACGGATTTGTGATGTGAAGTCGTATAGACTGGCGGCCTGACACTAGGAGTGTTTTTTTAGTGGATATACTTCTATTTAAATGTGTTGTTCAGTTGAGGAATTTATTTCTAGGGAATTGTGGGTGTGGCTGTCAGCCATTTGTGTGTGTCAAGCGAGCCTTTCAGTCACTCCCAGGCGGGGAACACGGCAACATGGAAATTTTAGTGATGAGGTGGTGCGTTTTATTAGTGGGGCATTGATGTGAGTATTGATTTATATACTTTGTATTTTATGTATTGTAGTTTATGCATTGTATGTATTTAATTGAAATAGGTATTGTGAATGTATTTTGTTCAGTCTGTTGATCTGGTGTTTTTCCAGGTCGAAAACCTTTGTTCAATAAACTGTTGTGCATCATGCTGCGTCTTGCTTGACTGGTGAAACATCTAAAAGTTATTAAAAAGTTTTCCGTATCAATCCCTCAGTCAGACTAGGTAAACCCCCCTGCTAGCTAGACAGTTAAATAATAACACCATACACCTTTATTTTGTCCGGCGCTTTACTGTGCCTTCCCCAAAAAATGGTCCAAATAAGTCTATAGCAAGCTGTGAAATGGGGCCGCAGGTTGTAATCTTCACTAGGAAGTGACCATGGTTTGATTTCCCACAAGTTTGTCAAGTTTTCTACATGTAACACATCTTTCCTTTACTGATTTGATTAACTTTTTTGCTCTTGGTTTCCCAAAACTTGGTCGTAACTTAGCCAATGTAACTTCCCCTCTGCATGATCTATACTATGAAATATGCTGGATATATAGTTTTGTAAATTAGATTAGTAGGAAGGAGAACAAATCTATCCTGGTCCAGTTGTCTTTCAACCCGTTGGCCATTCTCTGCTACTACTACAATGAGACCCTTTCATCCATTCCTGGGCCCAGGCGTTGATACCTAGTCTTTTCCCAAACATCACATATAGACTTTTGTACTTCTTTAATCAACCACGTTCCTGCTTCATTCACTAATCTCCACCAGGGTTTTTTGAATACCCCTTTCAAAGACCTTTTCCCTTTAAGGCTGACAATATTCTAGCAATGGTTCTAATCAATCTATGTAGCTACTAAACCGGCGCAAGTCAAAAAATTTGTAAATTAGTCATGTCAGTATTTGTCTTTGCTTCGAAATTCATTACTGTCTATTCTATCGGGTAATTCCTTCACATGTTTGTTTGATAGGCCAAATCCAGTGGGGAGCAACAGAATTCAGGACCCCTTTGCCACACAGAATCATACCAAGCTCATTAGGATGACATGCCCTAGTTGTCATGTCAGCCGGATTACAGTTGGAGGGAACCCACCACCATTCATTAGGATCAGTCTTAGTTTGGATCTCTGCTATCTTTGTGGCCACAAAAGTTCCAAATCCCTAAGATTCCCTTTGTATTTGAAACTGACAATAGATGAGTCTAGATATGGATAACCGAGTGAAACTTCCATTTACTTCTTTTTCAATGAATTTCCCCGCAACCTACATGCAAGAACTGCGCCACAAAGTTCTAGTCTAGGTATAGTGAGCTGTCTAGTTGGAGCTATTCTATTTTTAGCTGCCAAGAGTCCACATGAAGCCCTGTTATCCCGAAGCTCCCACCTGATATAAGCACAAGTACCATAAGCTTGACTACTGCATCGGAAAAAACAAAAAAACATAGGGGCCTCCCACAGCATCATCCGGTTTTACACATCTATTGAATTCCAATGCTGTTAAACATACATATCCTTAAAAAAGGATTTCCCTTCCCTTAAAAATGCAGTCAGGCATGGGGTCATCCCAACCTAGATTCTCTTCCTTATCATTCTTCCATATTTCACTTGAGACCTATTCTCGCATCAATTCTGGATTGAACGTAAGGGTATATTAGTCCAAGTGGATCATAGACGATCCCTTTAAAATTAATCCATTCTTTTTCGTCAGGAGTGGAAGCCCATAGTCTATGTCAGCCACTTCAATATTTGGCCCAAAATGTATATTTTCTGTATTTATTTAAAAAAAATTTTTTTAACTAAAAATTGACGTCCTCTTTGGGTTCCAATAAATCCTAATATTTTTCTTCTTAGGTCCAGAAATTGACCTTTTCTTCATACCTCTTTCCGGACTTTCCGGGTTTTTATCTTAAACCCTTCCTAACAATTTCCCTTTCAGTTTTTTGAATTATAGATTTGTTTCAGATGTTGTGTTACAGACTGAAAGATTGTTACTAAAATTTTCTTAATTTCTTTGGTTTCCCGGAACCCTTAAAATTTTTTCCCCGTGCGGCGTAAAACCAAATCAGGCTTTGCCCTAGGTCGCCCCAAAAAAGTCACAGCTGTGAGAACTAATGGTCAGGTTTTTATTAGTCTCCATATCACCCCCGAAAAAACCTAGCGTTGGCTGATCAACTCAAAAAATTCCCCACGATTAATTTTAGCAATGTCCCCAAAAGCTACCTTTTCGTCTAAACTCAATGTAAAACAATTTTTTTAATATGTCAGGTCCCTTTGCCCAGAATCATTTTGACAGGCCCTGTTTGGATGAAGATTTTAAATACAATTCTCAGAGGAGTATTTTGAGGACCCGGGCTTTAATATTAAGGGTGAAAAATAAATGAAGGGCCTGGGGAAAACAAAACTTTTTGGTTCAAGTTTACGGGCATTTTCCTTTTGACCATACCCCCCATTTTCTTGGTACCCTTAGAAATTTGGCCAATTTCCAGAGTCTTTTTTTCTGTAGAAAAAAGGTGCATGCCACGATGATTTTTTGGCAGACTAGGGGGACTTTTACCAGGGATATGTTGCAGTCACGTTTAGTTTGATTAGACTTTAATCCGGAAATTTAAATTTTAATTTCCCTTTTTTCCCAAGCGATGAGTTTGCTCCAATCGGACAACCCCCCCAAATTTAAAATTTACCACTTTAGGATAGAAACATGTACCTAGATTTTCCACTAAAAGAAGGCATCCAACGTTGGCAACCCAACTTTGGAATTTTTTATGTCATTTACTTTAAATTTCACAGTGATTGAAAAATGCGTACTCTGGAACTGCTTTTTTTTTTGTC
>JACEEZ010004080.1:282500-291207 GCA_016584305.1 Chionoecetes opilio | reverse complement strand
AAAAAAAAAAGGGGGGGGGGGGGGGGGGGGGGGGGGGGGGGGGGGGGGGGGGGGCCAAAAAGGGGAAAATATAGTTTTCCTCACGTCGATTTGGGGAAATGGGGAGCAACTGTCCTTCCTCCACACGAAACACAGATCTCGGCCCTTCTCAACGTTGCCACTTATTTACGATACAAAATAACGTACATCAATAAGCATCGTATATATTAAAAAAACTGACTTCAATCTAGTAACTGAAAAAGACTGGCATCGCCCATATATTTCACAACTTTTCTTTTCCCCCTTTACTTCCCTTTTTTCCCTTCCCCCTTTCTCTGGTACTTTTCTCTCTCCTCTTTACTGCTTTTCTTCATGCCCTTCCAGCATAACTTGAGGATAGAGAATACATTAGAAACTATGGTACGTCTCTCTCTCTCTCTCTCTCCTTTTCTCTCCCTGTCCTCCCTCTCTCTGCCTCCTCTCCTCCCCCCCCGGCTCTCGTCTCTCTCTCTCTTCTCTCTCTTTTCTCTCTTCTCTCTCTCTCTTTTCCCCCCTCTCTCTCTCCTCTCTCCTTCTTTTTCCTCCTTCTCTCTCTTCTCTCACACCAAACACCCAAACCCCCCCCAACACAACAACACAAACCCCCCCCCAACACAAAAACCCCCCCAACCACAAAAAACACGAACCCCCCCCAACACACACACACACCACACACCACCCGAACCCCCACCCCCCCCCAACCCACCACACACCCCACACACACACACACACAAACCGCTTAACCTCAAGTACATTTATAAAATTTTCATATTAGGGTCACGGACGATAGATTAAAATTATGCAGAGACCCCGCGCGGCACATAAAAGCAAGTGTGACCGCCGAGCTGTTTGGGAAGAGAGGGGGCCGGGCAAAAAAGAACGTCATTGAATCCGGAAAATCTGAGAAAGGCGTGGAGGATCAAGCGGGATTTATAATAATGAGATTTTTTGGGGGATTTTTTGTAATATCTGCGCCCGGGCCGGGTCTGGAAAAATTTCATGCTGATTTTTGCCTTTTGATTACATTTTTTTTTTTGGGGTCTCTCTCTTCCCCTTCCCCTTCCTCTCTTCCCCCTCTCCCCCCTTTTTTCTCTCTTTTCCTTCTTTTCTCTCCCCTTTCTCTCTTCTTTTCTTTCTTTTCCTCTCTCTCTTCTTCTCCCCTCTCTCTCCTCTCCCCTCTCTCTCTACTCTCTCTCTCTCCTCTCTCTCCCCCCCCTTTTCTCTCTCTCTCTCTCTCTCCCCTTTTTTTTTAAAACACGGCACTTTTCAAAGGGGCTAATCCCCCGGAAAAAAGCAAATAATTTTTTTAAAAAAAAAAAAAAACCCAAAATTCCCAAAGAATTTTAACCTTAAAACTTTTAAAACCTCCCCCAAAAACCCCTTTTTATTGGAAAACGGGGCCCAAAATTTTAAATCCAAAAACGGGAAAAAATAAGGAATGGATTTTTTTCCCCCTTGGTTTTTTTTCAATTAATGGGTTATTTTTTTAGGGTTTTATGGGGTTTTGGCCGGAATTTTTTTTTTCTCTTTCTCTTTTTCCCCTTCCTTTCCTCCTTTTTTTTTCTCCCTTCTCCTCCTCCCCTTTTTCTCCCTTTCTTTTTTTCTCTTTTTCTTTCCACCCTTCTTTTTTCTTTTTTTTTTTTTTTTTATGAGGGTGGTAGAAAGGTGGGGGTTGCAAATCTTCCCTTCTGGGGGGTTCATCCCCCCTTTTCGCCTTTGGCGCTTTTTTACCCCATCCCCTTGAGGTACTTGCAAATTCAGTAGGACCCCGGATCTTTTTCTTTCTCTCTCCTCTCTCTCTTCTCTCTCTCTCTCTCTCTCTCTCCCCCCTTCCTCCCTCTCCTTCTCTCTCCCCTTCCCCCTTTCCTTTTTTGCCCTTTTTTTCTCTTCTTCTCTCTTTCTTTTTCTCTCTCTCTCTCTCTCTTAAAAAGGGGGCTTTTTCTTTTTCCTCCTCCTCTCTTCCTTTTTTTTTTTACTTCTTTTTTTTTTTCTTTCTCTCCCCCTCTCCCCCCCCCCCCCCCCCCTCGTCGTTTAATAATGTCTGGTTCCCTCTCTTTCCTTTTGCCTACCCTTTCCTCTTCCGAGGGGGAAACATTGCAAAACCTCCTGCCTCTCCCCCTCCTTTTGTTCTTCCCTCCCTTTACCTTTTTCCCTTTCTTTTTTTTTTTAAACCCCCCCTCTTGGGTTTATAGTTGCCTACGCTTTTCGGTCCTTTTTAATATCTTAAAAAACCCCCCCAAATTACCTAACCTAAACCCCCTTTAACCCAAACTGCCCTTTTTCTTCCTCCAATGCCCATTTCTTTTAATGGTCTTGTTTACTTTGCCTAGTCTTTTACTTTCTTTTTTTATTACTTTTTTACCCCTAATTTTTTCCACCCTATACCCTACTTTTATTCCCCTGTCAATTTCTCTTTTTCTGTGAATGCCCCTTGTTTTTTTCTGAAAATAACTTAAAACTTAAAACATTTTGGTTTTATGGGCCCCCTACATTGGGGTTCTAAAACCCTTACTGGGGAAAGGGCTTTATATTTTTTGGGGGGGGGGGAATTTAAAACAAAAAACACACGTTTTTTTTGTAGAAAAATGGGGAAAAAAATTTTAAAAATGAATAAAAAAAAACTTTTAAAAGCCCCCCAAAAAACACCAACCTTAAAAAATGCCCCCCAAAAATGCCCTGTCTGAACTGCCCTTTTTTTCGGGTCTTGCCTACTTTTCTTATCCTTTCTATATTCCATACAAACCCTCCCCCTAATAACCAAACCAAACCCTTTATTTACATCAAATTTCCTGTTTTCTGTCATTCCCTCTGCTTTTTCTTATTACCCCTCTTTCCCTTTCTTTACTGGTTTTTTTTTCCTATTTAGTTATTTTATCCTTCCTATATTAATGTCCATACTATACCTTTTCCTACTAGCACATATCTGTCTATACCCTTCCTACTAGCATCATACGTCTTCCCCTTTTACTACATCTATCTGTCTATACCCTTCCTACTAGTCAATCTGTCTATACCCTTCCTCACATCATATCTGTCATACCCTTCCTACTACATATATCTGTCTATACCCTTCCTACTCATCATTCTGTCTTTACCTTTCCCTACTAAATCATATCTGCCCATCCCCCTTCCTACTACATATATCTTCTATACCTTCCTACTGGCATCTATCTGTCTATACCCTTCCTACTACATAAATTTTGTCTCTGCTTTCTGTGCATCCCCCTCTGTCTTTTTATCTGTATACACTCCTTGCTTATCCTCCCCCCCTATACCACCCCCGCTATCCCCCCGCCCCCCTTGCCTTCTTGCTCCCCGCCTATAGTCTTTTTTTTTTATTAGGGTCAAAATGCAGTAAGGAAGCCACGCCCCCTGCCCCCCCTTCACTACGGGGCAGCTGATGGTGCATTCCTCGTATCATCATCCCAAATCACAATATCTTTATTAACACGGCGGACCACGGGACAGAGAAATTTTTCATCAGAGGGTGACAAAAAAAAAAAACCCCTTTGTAGTAAAGATTGCTCTGTCCAGTGGTCCCCGCGCTTTTAAGTATGAAGATTTTGATTGGGGAGTGATGATCGGAAAGCACCATCAATGCCCCCTAAAAAAAAAAGGGCCCGAGGGGGGGTGGCTTCCTTTGCATTTTGACCCTAATAAATAAAAAAGACTATAGGGATCAAGGGGGGGCTTTGCCTTTGGGGGGCAGAGCAGCGGTTTAGACGCCTCATTTTTGGGCAGTATCATTAAGCACCTCACTCCCCTGCACCACTACGAGGGTCCTCAAAAGTTGGGTTTTTTTTTTTTTTTTTCCAGCTCCCCAAAAGGGTCTTTTTTTTTTTTGTTTTTTTTTGCCTCTTTTTTTTTTTTTTTTTACTTTTTTTTTGTTTTTTTTTTTTTTTTTTTTTTGGGTTTTTTTTTTGTTTTTTTTTTTTTTTTTTTTTTTTTTTTTTTTTTTTGCCCTTTTTTTTGTTTTTTACTAAATTTGTTTCGTTTCCCCCCCTTTTTTTTTTTTTTCCTTTCCCCTTTTTTTTCCCCCCCCCCTTTTTTCCCCTTTTTTTTTTTTCCTTTAATTCAAGGGCGGAGAAATTTTAAACCCAATTATTTGTGTGATCCATGTCCATTTATTTCTTTTTTTTTTTTTCCCGTTTTTCCTTTTTTTCCCCCTTTTTTTCCTTTTTTTTTTTTTTCCCCCCCCCCTCCCTCCCCCCAGGGTTTTTATTTGGGGTTTTTTGGGTTTTTCCCCTAAACCCCTCTTCGCCACTCTCCGTAAAATTTTTGTTGGGGGCCCCTTTTTTCCCCTTTTCTTCCCCGGCTTTTCTTTTTTTGGTTTTGGGGGGGGGTTTCCCGGGGGTGGTTTTTCCAAAAGGGGGGGAAAGGGGGAGGGGAAAGGGGGGGGAGAGGGAAAAGGGGAAAAGATTTCCCCCCCCCCCTTTTTTCTTTCTTTTTCTTTTTTATAGTTTAAATTTTAAAGGGGGGGAAAAAAGGGGAAAAAGAAAATTTTTTTTTGTTTAATCATTTTTTTTTTTTTTTTTTTTTTTTTTAAACAAAAAAACCCAAAAAAAATAAAAAATAAAAAAAATAAAAAAATTTTAAAAAAAAGGGAAAAATTTTAAACCCCGAAAAAGGGGAAAAAAAACCAAAGGGGGAAGGGGGGAAAAAAAGGGGAGGAGGAAAAAGGGAAGGAAAGGGGTTAAAAAGAGGGGAGAAGGAGAAGGAAAGGGGAAAAGGGGAAAAAGGAAGAAAAAGAGGAGAAAATAAAAATCCCCCCTACCTACGTTCTTTTAAAAGGGGTTTTATTCCTTCTTATAATAAAACCACAACTAAAGAAAAAATAAAAAAAAAAAAAATTTTCTCTTTTTTTTCCTCTTTTGTCCCTTTTCGCCCCCCCTTTTTCACAAAGGGCCCTGTTTTTTTTTTTTTAAAAAAACTTCCTTTTTTTATTTGGTTTTTTTTTTTAAAGCCCCAAAAAAAAGGAATCACTTTTTAAAAGATTTTTGGAATATGAATTTGGGGAAAAAGGGGGGAAAGGGGGTAAGATTTTTGGGGTGGGGGTTGGTGTGTGGGTTTGGGGGGGGTTAAAAATGTTGTTTTTTTGGGTTTTTTTTTTTGGGTTTGTCTTTTCCATTTTTTTTTCCCCTTCCTTTGGTTTTCCGGCATACCCCTTTTTTTTGGGTTTTTTTTTTTTTTTTTTTTTGTTTCCTTCTTCCCCCTTTTTCTTCTTTGCTCCCCACCCCCCCTCCCCCCCTTTTTTTTTTTTTTCCTTTCCCCCCTTTTTCCCTTTTTTTTTTTTGTTTTTTTTTTCTTTTTTGCCTTCTAGAAAAAGTAAGGGGGAAAAAGAAATTGAAAAAAATGTGTGTGTGTGGTGTGTTTTTGTGTGTGTTGTTGTGGTGGTGTTGTTGTTGTGTGTGTGTGTGTGGTGTGTGTGTTGGGAGGTTTGGGGTTGGGGTCTATTTGTGTTTCCATTTTCAGATAAAAAATGGCGGAAAACCCTGGTTGTGGGGTTTGGGTTTTTTTTGGTGGGGTTGTTTTGTTGGGGCAACAGAGGAGAGAAGAAAAGGGGGGCGGGGGAAGAAGAAAAAAGAGGGAGGAAAAAAAGAAAAAAAAAAAAGGGGAAAAAAGAGAGAGAGAAAAAAGAGGAATTTTGTGGGGTTGTGTTTTTTTGTTGTGATTGGGGTGGGGGTGGGGGTGGAAGGAGAGGGAGGGGTTTGGTAATGAAAAGAGGGAAAAAAAAAATTTGGTGGGGGTGGGAAATAATTAAAATTTAAAAATTTGTAATCCCGAAAGGGAAAAAGGGGGAAAAAAGGGGGGGGAAAAAGAGAGAAGAGGAGAAAAGAAGGGAAGAGAGAAGGGGGAAAAGGAGTTTGGAAGGGGGGGGGAGGAAAAGAAAAGAGAGAGAGGAGAGAGAGAGAGAGGGGGAGGGGAGAGAGAGAGGGAAGGAGAGAGAGAGGGGGAGGAGAGCTCGTGTGGGCTGTCTCCAAATCTGTTGTGTGTATTGGGTGGTGGTTGTGTTTGGGTGTTGGTGTGTTTTTGTGGTTGTGTTTTGTGTGGGGTGTGTGGTGGTGTGTGTGTGTGTGGTTTTGGGGGGTCCTCTCACCTGGCCCCCTAAATCACGCGTCCTCCCCCGGGAAGTTTTTCACAAAAAAAAGTAATAAATATAAAATGGTGGTCGGCTTACCTGGGCTCGGTGTCACAGGGGGGGAGGGAATTAAAATTGGCGGGAAAACAGGCTTAATGTTTTTTCCCTCTGAATGAGGCGCTGATTATTATGGTTCATTCTACCAAGATCTATAATTTTTTAATATAGTATGTCTATTAATCTATATTCTATTAATCTAGTATTCTATTAACAGTATGTCTATTAATCTGTTGTATTAATCAGTATGTCTATTCTCTAGTATTCTATTCTTTAAAGTATGTCTATTCTCTAGTATTCTTCAATCTAGTGTGTCTTTAACTAGTATGTCTTGCAATCTGTGTGCTATTAATCTATATTCAAATTCACTAGTATGTCTTTCATCTATATTCTATTCATCTATATTCTTGCAATCTTTTGGGTCTTTTAAATCTAGTATGTCTTGCAATCTAGTGTGTCTATTAATCTATATGTCTTGCAATCTATGTGTCTATTAATCTAGTATGTTATTCATCATATGTCTTGCATCTAGTTGCTATTCTTTTTAGTATTCTATTCTTTTTAGTATGTCTTTTAATCATAGTCTATTCACTAAAATTCTATCTCTAGTAGTCTATTAATCTATATGTCTTTTAAATTTAGTATGCTTTCTCTAGTATGTTATTAATCTAGATGTCATTCATCTAGTATGTCTATTCATTGTTGTCTTTTAAACTTATGTCTATTCATTTAGTATGTCTATTCTTTAGTATTCTTTAATCTAGTATTCTATTCATCTAGAATGTCTATTAATCTAGTATGTCTATTCATCTAGTATGTCTATTCATCGTATGTCTATTCATCTAGTATGTCTATTAATCTAGTATTCTTTCATCTATATTCTTGAAATCTATATGTCTATTCTTTAGTATGTCTATTCTTTATTTGATTAATCTAGATGTCTTTAAATCTAGTTTCTTTTCATCTAGTATTTTTCTCTGTATGTCTTTCCTGTATGTCTTTTAAATCTAGTATTCTTTAATCTAGTATGTCTATTCATCTGTATGTCTTTTCATCTAGTATGTCTTTTAAATCTAGTATGTCTTTTAAATCAGTATTCTATTCTCTAGTATTCTACCCTCTATTTTCTTTAATCTGTATGTCTATTCTTAGTATTCTTTCCTAACCCTTTATCTAGTAGTCTACATTTGTATGTCTATTCATTTAGTATGTCTTTTAAAATCTAGTATGTCTATTCACTAGTATGCTATTCACTAGTATTCTATTATCATATTCTATTCATCTAGTATGTCTTAAAAACAGTATGTCTATTCATTTAGTATGTCTATTCATTTAGTATTCTTTTAAATCTATATTCTATTCATCTAGTATGTTATTAATCTATATTCTATTCTCTAGTATGTCTATTAATCTAATTCTATTCTCTAGTATGTCTATTCTTTTAGTATGTCTATTCTCTATATGTCTTTTAAATCTAGTATGTCTTTTAAATCTAGTATGTCTATTAATTTAGTAGGTCTTTTAAATCTAGTATGTCTATAATCTAGTATTCTTTTAATCTAGTATTCTTAATCTAGTATGTCTATTAATCTATATGTCTTTAATCTAGTAGTCTATTAATCTAGTATGTCTATTCTCTATATGTCTATTAATCTATATGCCCTATTAATCTATATGTCTATTAATCTAGTATGTCATTCTCTAGTTGTCTATTCATTATATTCTTTTAAATCTAGTATGTCTATTAATCTATATGCATTCATCTTTATGTCTTTTCATCTATTCTATTCACTAGTATGTCTATCTCTATATGTCTTTAACTAGTATGTCTTTTCATCAGTATTCTATTCATCTGTTGTCTATCATCTAGTATGTCTTGAAATCTAGTTGTCTTGCAATCTAGTATTCTTTTAAAAACTAGTATGTCTATTCATCTAGTATGTCTATTCATCAGTATGTCTTTAATTAGTATGTCTATTCACTGTTGTCATTAATCAGTATGTCTATTCTCTAGTTTCTTTCATCTAGTATGTCTATTAATCTAGTATGTCTTTTAAAATCTAGTATTCTTTTAAATCTAGTATGTCTTTAAAATCTAGTATGTCTTTTAAATCTAGTATGTCTTTTAAATCTGTATGTCTTTTAAATCTAGTATGTCTTTAATCTTATGTCATTAATCTAGTAGTCTTTTTCTCTAGTATGTCTATTCATTTAGTATGTCTATTAATCTAGATTCTATTCATCTGTTGTCAAAAAATCTAGTAGTCTTTTAACTATATTCTTTTAATCTAGTATTCTATTCTCTAGTTGCTTTCATCTATGCCCGGGCCCGCTAAGGACCAGATTTCCAGGATGGGGACATGCCGGATAAAGCCCCAAAATTTTGTTCGGCTTCTACAGGTCCTAGCTTGATTTTGGGGGGGAAAAAAAACGACCAATTACTCAAAGCCTCTATGCCTTTTTGTGATAACGGCAAATTTTTCCTTAAAAAAATCTGATGAATCAAGTTTGGGAAAATGCATCGCCTCCTGTTGTAACACAGTCCGCACAGTA
>JACEEZ010004080.1:267500-277500 GCA_016584305.1 Chionoecetes opilio | reverse complement strand
CATGCTTCCCTACCTATAACCTACCTACCTACCTATAACCTACCTACCTACCTATATACCTACCTGCCTGCCTCTCCCTCAACAGGTGGGTCTACAAGAATCAATTACTCAGGTAACAATGGGGACCCGGCTTTCTCCCTCCCTCGGCCACCATTACGACGCCACTTCTCCTTATGACTCCTAATTACACACTGGCCTCACTCGCACATTTATTGACTTCTCGCCACTGGACACACGCCAATGCTGCCTTGCCCGGCCTGGGGGGAGGGCACGAGGGAGAGGGGAGGGGGGGGTTGTAGTGAAGTGTCGGGTGGTTGAAGGTGTCTGTAATGATGATGATGGTGATGGTTGTTATGCTAATGGATGTGATGTTTGTTAGTGGTGTGTGTGTGTGTGTGTGTGTGTGTGTGTGTGTGTGTTTCATATTTGAGTCGCTACGCACCGTCCAGCAAGCAACCCTTGTGTATGTAGACAGCGGCGGCGGCGAGGGAGAGGCAGGGGCAGGGAGGTGCGATAAGGATCCGGGGATTAATAATCGAATTAGGAAGATGAAATAAGTAACCGTGGTGGTCGCATGCGCCATTTGTCTTTGTTAAGTGGTATCTCCTTTCCATTCTTCCGTTTTTGTTTTGTGTGTGTGGCCCCTGAGAGGTGAGGACGGCCCTTTAAGTACATCTTCCCTTATGTTTAACCTTCACTTCGATGTATAATATGTCGAATATGTGATAATATGTCGCCGTAAAAACCCAAGCATTAATTACCGATACGAGAAAGAAAAAGAAAAGTACAATATAGGACACGGTCATCTCAATCTCCAGTAAGTCCGTTGATAGGCAAGGCATCGGACCAGAGTGTGTCCGTTTGCACGCACTCTTGCCCATAAAAGGCAGGACAGAGGCGTCAGGATCGTGCGAGCGCCACACGAAGCCGTATTGGGGCTTAACATGTCTATCCAATCATATCAAGTTTAGTCTTCAGTCCTGAGCTCGCTTCTGAGGGCCGCGGTGTGCACAGGAGCCAGCCAGCCGTGACGGGGACTCAATACTTGTTTCTGGTCACGCGGCCCAATACGTCTTCCCGCAGCCTTCGTCGGTGTCATTTGTCCAATTACAATAAGAGGGTAGACTCTTCTCCTCCTTCTCTTCCTCCCCCTCCTCTTCCAACACCTCCTCCTCCTCGTCCTCTTCCTACTCCACTTTCTCCTCTTCCTACACCACCTCCTCCGCCTCCTACACCTCCTCCTCTTCCTACACCACCTCCTTCTCTTCCTCCTCCTCTTCCAACACATCCTCCTCCTCCCCCTACATCTCCTACTACACCTCCTCCTCCTCTTCCTACACCACCTCCTCCTCTTTCTACACCCCTCCGCCTCTTCCTACACCTCCTCCTACACCTCCTTCTCCTTCTACACCTCTTCCTCTTCCTACACCTCCTCCTCCTTCTCCTCCTACACCTCCTATCCCCTCTCCTCCTCCTTCACCTCCTCTTCCTACCCACTCTTCCTACACCTCCTCCTCCTCCTCCTCCTCCTTCTCTTTCTCCTCCTCCCCCTCCTCCTCCTCCTCCTCCTCCTCCTCCTCCTCCTCCACAACCTATCCACATGCAAGGGACGCGTGCAGCTCATTTTCCTCCCACACGCACCCCGCGACGCCCCACAGCGGACTGCCAGCCGAGGTGATCTTGTTTATCTCCTCGCCAATGGATCCCCAGCACTCTGTATGGCCTGAAACACTACGCTATGGTCACGCACACACCCCCTGCGCTCCGCTGACGCCTCTACCTGCGCCTTCATAGCCTCTCTGTCTCGCGTATCAAGATAAACCGACACATGAATAGGCGCACTTTATGTTATGATCTGGTCAATATCAATTTTCGACTTGGGATAAACGGGTGAGAGGTAACTAGGAAGCGGCGGCGTGTCGTGCTGGGTGTGTGCAGTGAGGATGTATAGTTTGTGAGGTTTGATTCAGGTGTTTGATTTACTGAAGGATATACTCGTATGTTTGTGGTGCGGCGATGGGAGGGAACATGAAGACGGTGGATGTTGACGTGCGACGGTTTGGGTGTATTGAAGATCAGGTGATATGAAGCGAGAACTGCCTGTAGTATGCATAAGAGAGAGAGAGAGAGAGAGAGAGAGAGAGAGAGAGAGAGAGAGAGAGAGAGAGAGAGAGAGAGAGAGAGAGAGAGAGAGAGAGAGAATTGAATAGCCGTTCTGTTTTGCACCATAACTCGCACGCACGGACACACACACACACACCCACACATTGAGTTTTTCAGTTGTCTCCACTTGTTTTTGTCCTCAACAGGCAGGACAGCGATTTTTTAGGAAATACACTTAGGATTCTTAGGAAATCAATCTTTAAGAATTTATTGGTGGTCCTAGAAGAGTGCAGGGAGAGGCGGAGAGGGTTTATGGAACTGTCGCCGATGGGAATTCTCGCCGAAACAACAAGCTAGAACTCTCGTCGACGTGGAAATTTTAACCTAACCTGAACAATGGCACCTAATCTAACCTAACGGACCAAGCTAACGATAGTATTTCATCCCTGAATGCAGAAACACGGGTAAAACTTGATTAAATGTATATATTGGGTCCTGTAATATCAAGAATTGGAACACTCGACGACGGCAGCGAGAATTCCTATCGGCGACAGTTCCAGGTACCGGCGGAGAGGACCTATTCACTCCACCTGTGCATCGTCCGTCGGGGATACCCCAGACCCCACAGGGCACGCGACACCAGCCATCATCAGGGCGATAGTGGAGCTTTACGAGCGGCGCGCAACCCATTACCAGCCATCGTTCTTCGTCCCCACCAAGGCTCTTTGGGGAAGCCAGGCCTTTTATCTCTCCTGCCGGGAACGTGTGGGCCGGCGCAGCCTCGTGACGTAAGCACTAATCAGCTGACCCGTTAAGTGGCGGCCACGACCCTCACTGGAGTCGAACGTTGAAATTAGTGAAGTTCTCAGCGACAGATCGTTTTAGCGGCGGCCGGGATGGTTTATGGATCGCGCTAATTGGTCCGCCACCTTTCCACCGACTCTTGGTATGCGGGCTGGCTAGGTAGTGGTCACCTTAAGCCGCCTGTAAAATTCTAGGTCCCGCCACCACTGATCGAGACGCCTCCGGTACTTTTGTAGATTGGTTAGTGACTGTATTAGCAGTACTCTGATCTCTCTTATATTTTTTTACTAATCATAGTTACTCTCCTTTTCCTATTAGACGCTTTCCAATTCACCTTTATCTCTCTCTCTCTCTCTCTCTCTCTCTCTCTCTCTCTCTCTCTCTCTCTCTCTCTCTCTCTCTCTCTCTCTCTCTCTCTCTCTCTCTCTCTCTCTCTCTCTCTCTCTCTCTCTCTCTCTCTCTCTCTCTCTCTCTCTCTCCCCCTTTATGCAGTCCATCTCCTTTCCCTTCCCATTAATAAAACACCTCACAACTGTCATGGGTGTCGAGGGCGTGGCTCCCACTCCTTCCCCTGAGGGCGGGCAGACGTTCTGTTATCCCCAGCCAAGGAGGTCACAGCAGGGGATTGCTTGTACTGCTGCCCCTTGCAACAACAGAGCACCGCCTGATGGAAAGGGGGGACTCCTCAATAGTGCTTAGCTTCATCTTTTTAATGCCAATCCTCCTCCTCCTCCTCCTCCTCCTCCTCCTCCTCCTCCTCTTCCTCTTCCTCTTCCTCTTCCTCTTCCTCTTCCTCTTCCTCCTCCTCCTCCTCCTCCTCCTCCATCAGCCTTCTACTTTCCTAACCTTTCTCTCTTATTATCTAGTTAGTGTAGTGTAGTTAAATCAAACAGCCATGTAAGGACCTAATGGTCTGTTGCTGTTTGTGTTTCCTTTGTATTCTTTTGTATTCCTCCTCCTCCACCAATAGGTTTCCTGGTATCTGTTCTTCCTATGTATTCCTCCTCCTCCTCCTCCTCTAGCTTTAGCAAAATAGCGGAGGCGAAAAAGAAGATTTAGAGGAGACAGGTCTTCGGTAGCCTGCACGGGTAGGCATCGGGTGGGGGGAACCCTGAGATACGACCCGCCCCCCGCAGCGAGGACGAGGCGTTGACGCGTCCGCCACGAAATATGATGAAGCCTTGCGTCATCTATTTATGAAGCGTGTGAGTTAGTGGCAGGTTTTAGGTAGTCATTTGTGTGCAAGATAAACAGGGCAGGTGATAGCACGGACACCTGGCGAACAGCGGGACCTGGGTGCGATACAAGGCTTCCAGGGGATCACTGACGTAGGCGAACAGGCAGGAGACGAGGACGAGAAGGCAGCGTTTTAGGATATCAACTCTGACTATGAGATACGAGGCAGGAGAGGACGCAGATTAATATTTAATCATGAGCAAAATCGACAGCGGCTTCTGTAAGATAAGAATTCTTTTATAAAAGTAGACCAAATAATTACTATGCCGTCCTATTATCATGAATAAGCATGTTGTTCACCGAAATTAATTGTACTTTATTTAATTAATGTTACTCAGGCCGTCAGTCCTGCCACGGCACAATATAATATCGGCAGTACGTAAACAGGCTGAATAAGACCCATACTTGTGGGCGAGATATGTACAAGACAGAATGGGTGAGCTTTTTTATCTTCTCGGGGAAAGAAGATAAATTTCCCTTCTCTGCGAGGGCAATTAGTTATCCTGAGGAGGCAATCTTACGGGAACTGTCCAAATATACCTTATGTATGTATGTATGTATGTATGTATGTAGTATGTATGTATTTACAAGTGCTGGTATGGTATTGTTGCGCCGGAATGATACCCTGAATGAAAACGGAATGATGCCGGAATGAAAAAAAAGGAATAAAGAAAAATTGCAAATAAAGGAAATTTCTATAGGTAGAGTTCGATGCAAAAAAAGCCTCAGACTGACGGGCACTCTCCCCATTGTTCCAGTATCAGATAGCGACTAAATTAGCTCTGAATACCAGACAATTACACCGTAATAACTCAAGATTGTAAACGAGTTTAGTGTTATCGAGCCGGTGGAGTCTGGCGGCCGCGGGTCGGCTAGCCACGGAGAGTTCATCAGCGGCATCACAGGGTTCACCTCCGCCGCCTGCTTTATGGCGCCGCCGCGGCACTTACCTGGGCTACATTATTCCCAGCCGGCCGGTCGTGCCACTTACCTGGCGGCGAGGGCAGTGTCGGAGCCCCCCGCTATAGATACTCCGTGAGACCCCGTGGCGGTATGTATTCCTCCTGCTAATACAATTGCTCGTTCATGACGACTATACTTCCACTCCTGCCGCTCCAGCCCCCTATCCCGCCCCTACGCGATCAGCCCCGCGGCAAAAAAGTTCTCCCTTGTCCTGCACCGCCGCTCCCTCCCTCCCTCAAGCCCTGACGATGAACGCAGGTGTGCCGTTTACATATCTGAGCCTCACTTTGAAAAGAAAAACCCAGCTGGGAACTCAGCAAAACTCAGGTCGATCATTGTAATTTTCATCTACATAATAAACTAAGCCTGTGACATTCCCTCAGCTATACATATATTAGTTTCCTCTTAAAGACCGAAAATCTATAGGCATGTAAATGTCGGCGATTGAAAATTAAGGAAGACTCCAGGCGATTCTTAGCTACATCTCTCTCTCTCTCTCTCTCTCTCTCCTCTCTCTCTCTCTCTCTCTCTCTCGTCTGGTCTAAACATCGATAACGGGAGGCAAAGAACGTATTCTAACGACGCTAACTCAAGGCTCCTCAAGGTCAACTGCAATAAACCTGCAACACAACAGCCATCACATCGGTAAACCTGCCCTGAGAGCCACCTAAGAAAAAGGCAGAGGCATTCTGTGGTCGCTGGTCTGCCTCGCACCTCTCATTACGCGCCGCTGAATAAACTCCCAGAACAAGTGCTTCGTTTACGTCACCGAGGATCTCCCTGTGGGTGGCAAAGGAGAGAAAGAGAGACTGAAGAAGGCCTTGTCCTTACCGAGGATTGAGGAGGGACACACAATGGTCTCAGTCCGTCATGTCCTATTATATGGTCCTCATCCTCTTTGCCTCCCTCCTTCACCCCTCTACCCTTCTCCCTCTCTCTCTCTCTCCCTCTCTCCTATCAGTACCTCCCTTCCTACCTCCGTTATCCCTCTCTCCCTCATTCTCTTTGCCTCCCTCCTTTACCCCTCTCCCTCACTCTCTCTCTCCCCTATCAGTCCCTCCCTGCCTACCTGCCACGCCCGTCTCCCTCTCTCACGCCCTAACAGAAAGAAGGGTTGGGTGGGTTGCGTATACGTGGGCTACGACTCGTCCCTTAGTATATATATAGCCTACACCACGTCTTACGATGGACTTAATCTTGTCTTGGAGGAGTATGTATAGGTTAGGAGATTGTTCTTAAGCCTTTCTGCATGTGCGGCTGACTGGCTGGCCAAACCTTATGCATATTATTATTTATTTATTTGTACTTTATAGGGAGGACTGGTCTAAGGAAAATCAATCATGTACTGTACTTACTGGTGACCGTTTAGTTTTTATTATGTAGTGCGTTATAACTGACTGCATTTCTCTATCTCTCCCTTGCCTTCGATTTCGTCCTACCACCTCCTCCTCCTCCTCCTCCTCCTCCTCCTCCTCCTCCTCCTCCTCCTCCTCCTTGTCCTCCTCCTCCTTCTCCTTGTCTTTCTTACATTTAGTATGATAGTTAGTAGTATGCAGCTCAGCAGATACCCTCGTTATAGAGCAAATGGTGCCCTGGTATCTGTTCTTCCTATGTATTCCTATGTATTCTCCTCTGCCATAAATCATTCCTTCTCTATTATCAGTGATCAACGTCTTAACTTGTTACTGCTATTAAATTGTTCTCCCTCCGTACACGATATCAGTCATCCTCCCCCTACCTCCCTCTACATCTCCTTATCCCTCCCTCCCTCCCTCTCCCCGTCCTTCCCTGTCCCCCCTCTTTCCCTGCCTCCCTCTATCCCTCCCTCCCTCCCTCCCTCTGTGGCCATTAGTTCCATTATTTCTCTGTGATGTACGCGACGGGTAAGTCTCCCTAGGCAAGGAAGACGTCTGGAGGGGACATCACGGCGCTGCCAAAAGTAATTGCTACTTAGCCTTATCTAGAGACCGATATTACCTGTCAAGCAGAACGGGAAAACCTTGTGTGTGTGTATGTGTGTGTGTGTGTGAGAGAGAGAGAGAGAGAGGAGAGAGAGAGAGAGAGAGAGAGAGAGAGAGAGAGAGAGAGAGAAAAAAAAAAAGATATGTCGTTGTTTGAGTTCTCTCTCTCTCTCTCTCTCTCCCCTCTCTCTCTATCTCTCTCTCTCTCTCTCTCTCTCTCTCTCTCTCTCTCTCTCTCTCTCTCTCTTCTCTCTCTCTCTTCTCATTCTTACCTCCCAATAAGAACCCGTTTTTCCCTCCCCTTTTCTTCCATCTTCCTTCTTCCTACGTGTCTCATTTCCTCCTATCTACCCTCTCCCTCCCTCCTTCCCTCCCTCCCTTCCCTCCCCTCCCTCCCTTCCCTCCTCCCTTCCCTCCCTCCCTTCCCCTCCCTCCCCCTTCCCTCCTCCTTCCCTCACTTCCCTTCCCTCCCTCCCTTTCCCTCCCTCCCCTTCCTTTCCCTCCCTCCTTCCCTCCCTCCCTTCCCTCCCTCCTTCCCTCACTTCCCTCCCTTCTTCACTTCCTCGCCTGCATTACCAAGTCTTTCTCTGCACCTCGATGATATTACTGCTCGTGAATAAAATGCCTCTGATGAAACCGTCCTGAGTTATTATATATTGAATGTCGGACACCCTCTTATGCTACGCTGTTGTTTATGCTTGGCAGGGAATTGGATAAAGGGGAGGAGGAGGCGGCGAGGTGTTGGGGGCTCTTTGAATGTAGGTATAGGATTAGTGCGTTCAATCCTGTGTTGAGTTCCTGCTGACGTCGGGACCCACAGATCCAATTTATTCATTTATTTATGTCCGCTCCGTTTAATATTTTGCATCGATCACTTTAACATTTGGATTGGCTGTTTATTCATGTGTTTTTTATGCTCATAGCTGTGTGTGTGAGGGGGGGGGCATGTTTTTCAAATTGCAAACGGATTTATGTATTTTAAAGCAATGCCTAATAACATGTGTAAGGAACTGTACTAAAGAGATCTCTCACTGGGATACAGACGTGAAAATGTACATGTTTTCTATTGGATAAATGACAGAAGACTAGTTTGCTCGCCTAACTGCAGCGGTAAAAGGACTTAATACAGTTATGAGGTAGTTAGTGAATGACAGGAGAGGGGTATTCTCACTTTATTTTTTTTTGACCCTCAATGGAAACTCCTTCAGCCAATTGGAAAATAATCTTATCTTCTTTTATTACTCGGATCTCAACTTAATCGTTGTTGCGTTTTAAGTCACAGCAACAGGAGGCCTACATTGTTGTCTAACTAACTTGTCTGTCCATAAGATCCTCGCGGCGGTAGTGAGGATGAATAGCAAGAGGGTATTTAAGATAGGTATAAGAGAGCCGCAAGAGAGGATTGGGTAGCAAGGAGATGTAAGCGAGTCTCTAAGGAAGGATACTTAAAAGACACCCATAACAAAGGTCGTCTACCTCGTGCATATCAAGCGGCGAGGGGGAAAACGTGATCAGTGAAAGAAAGAGTGATCAGAGTCTGTGAAAGATTGCCGCATCATAACCGCGTCGCGTAATGAAGAAAAGTCGTTCCTTAGTTAATTTCGTCACACTTTTCATATTCTTTTGTTTGGGTGGAGGTGAACTGAAACACTAAGGAAGGTAGGAGAGAAGGTATAGGAGGAGGGGGAGGGAATTGAACGCACCTCAGCAACACGATTTATGACCACGCGTATGCAAATGTCGCCTCACCATTATATAGAATCACGTAATGGATGTGCTCCTCGGTGGCGGTGATGTAGGAGTGCATTTAAGAGCGTGGAATTATGAGTACGTACATGTGGTAGCAGGTGTGATTTTAAATGGCAAATCGCCCTAATATCTATAATGACCTGGGGTAATTTTCTGCGCCCCTCCCGCCCGACGCAAGCAACGCCATTCGTCTGACCTTAAAAAAAAAGAAGAAGAAAAAAAGGACTTTGTTAATGCATCCCGGCGTTTTTATCATAAAATGAATATTGATCGTATCAGCTGAAGCAACCGCAATTACTCTGAAGAAATATTAGCCCGCCTTACCTGGCTGGGAACACTGTATACCTGGCCAGTCCTCGCGCGCCCCAGCACCTCCCCCACCGGCATATTCCCGTTCTCTATGCGATTATGTGGTTGCCGAGTGAAGACGCTTGGCTGTAGCTCCGAAACTAACCTTAGGATTGTCTCCGAAAATACCCTCATTGTGATTCCCACGCAAAGGTACATACGAAACGACCATGAATTCCTAACCCACCCCATCCGTAACCTAACGTAACCTAATCTGATGTGTTCAATAGTAAACGCCACATACTCTTCCAGAAAACGGGAATATGCACCCCGCCGCCGCCGCCTCCAGGACAAAGACTGACACAGGTGACTATTAGCCTTATCGCCAATGCTGTAGTGGCAAATTGTCCACCAGCAAGAAAATGGCATTAAAATATATTATCTTCAACGAGAGGCGCTACTTGTGTCCTCGATTCGGAACTAGTATCTAGGACAACAGGAGGAGGAGGAGGAGGGAGGAGGAGGAGGAGGGGGGGGGGGGGGGGGGGAAGAAGAAGAGAAGGATGGGGAAAGAAGAAGAGGAGAAGGAGGGGGTGGGGAAGAAGAGGAGGAGGAGGAGGAGGAGGAGGAGGAGGGTGTGCCAAGGCGTCTGTGTCCGCCTCCAAACAGGGCGCTTCCCCCATAAGGCCGGGAAGTTACCGGGTACCAGTTTTGGGCGGCGCTGGCTAGTGTAAGAACTCCGCCTTCTAGTTTTTGTTTCTATTATTATCCCTTTACGTGTGTGTGTGTGTGTGTGTATGTGTGTGTGTGTGTGTGTGTGTGTGTGTGTGTGTGCACTGTTGGAGGGGAGTGATTTAGGACAAACACAAGCGTACGGAGAGAGAGAGAGAGAGAGA
>JACEEZ010004080.1:255000-262500 GCA_016584305.1 Chionoecetes opilio | reverse complement strand
GACAGACAGACAGAGAGACTAGACAGACAGACAGAGAAACTAGACAGACAGACAGAGAAACTAGACAGAGAGACAGGCAGACGGACAGACAAACGAGACTTACAGACAGACAGACAGGCACCTGCAACTAGATGAAGACAAAGATGATACGCCACGACAGACAAAACGACACACACACACACACACAACACCCAACACACACAACACACAGACGCACCACGCACGCACGCACGCACGCACGCACGCACGCACGCACGACACACACGCACGCACGCACGCACGCACGCACGCACGCACGCACGCACGCACACACACACCACGCACACACAACACACACCCCACACACCACACACCACACACACACACACACACACACACACACACACACACACACACACACACACACACACACATCACACACACACACACACACACAATGCGCGATGAAAAAGAGAGAGAGAGAGAGAGTAATCAAATAACACTTCAGAAATTAGCCATGGAGGACAATTCAATAATCAATGCAATATAAATTCTTCTATTGTCTTCCATACACACCTTTGCTACAACACTCTACACACAAGAAGAAAGAAACAGAGGCGGCGAATCATGGTTCTGAAGGTGAAACAGTAAAACCCCTGTCGAGGAGACACAAAGAAGGGGAGTTCAGGGAGGGTGTTACAGATCGAGGAACATATCGCCGCTGGTCTGAATGGAGATGAGATGCCTTTGTTATGCAGAGTGCGATGAGATTATACGCCGAGTGATACCATCTGACGGAGGAGGAGGAGGAGGAGGATTACATAGGATTACATAGGAGTAACAGACACCAGGAGACCTATTGGTCCATAGCGAGGGTATCTGCTGAACTACATACTACTAACTATCAACTACTTGTAAGAAAACAGTTGGAAAATGATACCATGTCCCTAAAGAGGATAGGAACATGGAAGTTTCATAGTGCAGAATGATAAGAGGAAGAGGCGGAGGAGGAGGAGGAGGAGGAGGAGGAGGAGGATCATGACGAAGACGATGACGGCTACCAGGAAGAACTGTCAGTATTATAATATATAGGCACGTAATTTTTATCCTTGGTGAATAGAAGACGATGACGACCAGGAAAAACTGTCAGTAGAGTCGCGTTATTTTTTTTTCCCATGGTGAATAACTTGTATCGGCGAATGACATAGAACTGCATTGCCGATTGGTCGATTGTTGCGTGAGTAATTACTTTTTTTTTTTACATACATTTGCCTTCCTGTGCATTCCCGGAAGACGAAGAGGAGGAGGAAAGAAAGTATTAGAGGTGATATTCTGTGTTGGGTCATTGGCCTGGAAGTAAATAGTTCGGGGTCCCACAAAGCAAAACAGACGCCTTAATTGGTTTTCATCGTTCATGAGAAAGGTTGAGCGACTCTGCGGGCACTTGGTGGTTATGGTCCTTGGCAGCGTGTGGGAGTCATCTGGATCTGTCTTGGGGTGGAAACATAAAAGATGCGAAGCGACGGTCATGAGCAAAGAGTGTTATTAGTCTGTGAGAAGCGATGCGATGCTCTCCCCCCTTCTCTCTCTCTCTCTCTCTCTCTCTCTCTCTCTCTCTCTCTCTCTCTCTCTCTCTCTCTCTCTCTCTCTCTCTCTCTCTCTCTCTTCTATTCCCCACATCCGTTTTGGGCTATAGTGGAGGGGTGGGAAGGAGGGATGGGTGAAGGGAGAGGGACAGGGAGGGGAGGAGAGCGAGGAATGGGCTAACATGAAGGGCTGCCATCCCTCACAATCAGCTACGCGTGCTACGTTAAATACCGGCACTAATCTGGTGTAAGTAGTCTTAATTGATTAATTATACACCATCGTCCGGTATTAAACACCATCACAGACTCGCAGCCTGACTCGCCGTGGCAGCCTGGTCGTGAGGGAGGCTGAGGAGGAAAAAAAGCCGCGGCGTGAGCGAGAGAAGGGAGTAATTATTGATGCATAGCCAACACCGAACTGTTCATTAGGGAAATTTATAATTGGCCTCGACAGTAGTGAAGTAGAGCAGCGGGGAGTTATTAAGCATAGGAGAGTGTGAGGGAGGCCCGTTATGGTGGCGGTGGTGGGGGTAGTGGGTGGTGGTGGTGGTGGTCGCTGGGTGGCCACTCCCGCCTCACACAAGACTCAACCCTCGCCAAGTACCTAAGTATAATTATCAAGAAAACTGTTAATGATAGGAAGAATAGAGTTAACAGGTTCAGTCTCTCAAAATAGATCCGTCAGTGACTAAAAGCGGCATAAACTGACGTATATATAGCACCCTCTCCAAGTACCTAAGCATAATGGTAAGGATAACTGTTAATGATAGGTAAGAAAAGTTAACAGTGTCAGTCTTTCAAAATAGATCCATCAGTGACTAGAAGAGCGGCATAAACTGACGTATATATAGCAGGCTGTTCTGGGGCGTAAATGTCCAGGTTTTAAGATAATATTGGCTTTTGATATATCTCATAGGCTTCAAAGTCATTTCTACCCCCATTACTAATATTAGCCTTCATTGTTCATAAAATCTAATACAAAACTCAAACAAGATAAACTCTACAAAAAGTCTATAAGATAAACTCTACAAAGACTCAATCCTTCCAAGTACCTAAGCATAATTATCAGGAGAACTGTTAATGATAGAAAGAAAGTGATAACCGGCTCAGTCTTTCAAAATAGATCCATCAGAGACTATATTAGGCATAAACTGACGTAGCTGGCTGTCCCTAAAATAATTATGAACTGACTATATCTGTGATTGATGCTCCCTTGCTTGGTATGCTGGTGAACGTGTTGGTTGCTGATAATATATACAAGCCCAACAGAGCGATGCCTGCCTCCTCTAAACATAGTCAGCGTCGACGAGCACTCATGTGGAAACCTAGACTTGTGTACACGACCTTTAATTCTGATATAAACTTTAAAATACTACTATTCATAACCCCTTGAGGCCTAAACGTAACTTTGCATTGTAATTGACTAACCATTAGAGCATTTAGTGCATCATAAAATATTTATAGATATGACCTGTTTAGTATCCTTGTCCACTAACTTATTTGGTATATTTAGTTACTTTTTCACAACTGTATGGGTAACAACATACGATTTCATATAGCAGAGGATAAGATAAGATAAGATTTTCATCCTATCTAGACACTTTGCAAGTACCAACTACAAGGTTATTGACTATACAAAGCGCCGCCACGTCAGCACGAACTAGGCGGACTCGAACCGCTGACCGAATGCACAGGGACATATATAGCAGAGGAAAGATCTGGGTGTGCAGGGGTTAACTTGACAGATTATGTACTTTAAGATGCAAAAACTACGTAAAAATCAACGACAGATATCCTTTTTGAAATAATTTTGCATATTTTGAAGGCACGTCATCGGCTGTCCCGCTCTCGTAACAATTCGACTAATTAAAAACTCCCCGAATGCTGTCTGTAATTGGGAATTGAAACGCCTTGGGGCTAAAACTTGTACAATTAGGGTTCGTAATTTTTCAATGAAGTATACGAGGAGGAACTTTATAATCGCCGGAATGCACACGCTTCGTTTGCCTCGTCAGGAGCGAGGATCGTATGTATGTATGTATGTATGTATGTATGTATGTATGTATGTATGTATGTATGTATGTATGTATGTACCAGTGTATAAGACCAAACCAATATAGAGGTAAAAGGAGATAAGAAAGGGAGATAGATAAGCATTATATAATATAGATATAATTCAGTGAAGACGATCTGACTACTTTTATACCACTACCACTACTACTCTTACTACTACTACTACTTCTTACTACTACTACTTCTCTTACTACTACTACTTCTCTTACTACCACTACTTCTCTTACTACTACTACTACTCTTACTACTACTACTACTACTACTACTACTACTACTCTTACTACCACTACTACTACTCTTACTACTACTACTACTCTTACTACTACTACTACTACTCTTACTACTACTACTACTACTCTTACTACTACTACTACTACTACTCTTACTACTACTACTACTACTCTTACTACTACTACTACTACTCTTACTACTACTACTACTCTTACTACTACTACTACTCTTACTACTACTACTTCTCTTACTACTAACTACTACTACTCTACTACACTACTACTACTACTACTATACTACTACTTTCTATACTACTATACTACTACTACTATACTACTAACTACATATACTCACTACTACTACTACTACTACTACTACTCCTACACTACTACTTCTTACTAACTACTCTACTACTACTACTACTACTCTACACTACTACTACCTACTACCCACTACTCTACTACTACTACGACTACACCACTTCTTCTAACATATACTACGACAATTCTATCATTCTCCTTCTACCTACTTTTTATCGACATTCCTTCTCTGGACTTCGTTCCCATGGCGCACTCTATCATTGATTGACCTTTCTCCGTCACATGGGTCAGGGAGGGAGGGAAGGATGCTTGGGAGCAGGGAAGAAGAGAGAGAGAAGAGAGAGAGAGAGAAGAGAGAGAGAGAGAGAGAGAAGAGAGAGAGAGAGAGAGAGAGAGAGATGAAGAATGAGGAGACAGGTGGTTTCAATGCCGTGATAAATCAGGAATATTTCATTGAGATCCTCTTCTCCATAAATCAGAGGCTCCTTCAGTGCCGTCATTGTCCAAGGTCGTGCATGCAACGCCACAATTCCTTACATATGTATACGTAGCGTCGACGAGTGTTCCAATTTTTCACGTCGGCGAGTGTTCCAATTTTTCACGTCGACGAGTGTTCCAATTTTTCACGTCGACGAGTGTTCCAATTTTTCACGTCGGCGAGTGTTCCAATTTTTCACGTCGACGAGTGTTCCAATTTTTCACGTCGGCGAGTGTTCCAATTTTTCACGTCGACGAGTGTTCCAATTTTTCACGTCGGCGAGTGTTCCCATTACCCGTGTTTCTGTAGTCAGTGATTAAATACCTACAATAGCCTGAATAGTTAAGCTAGGTTATGTGATTAGGTTAGGTTAAATTCATTTTCATATATTACAAGTTGTACTGTCGCCGAAAATTTACATGTCGGCGAGTTTTCCAATGTCGGCGAAAGTTCTCGGTTGGTGTTTCGGCGACAGTTCCATAAACTTATTTGTGTATATATTTTTATTTATTTCTATATAACATGTTCAATATTCAAGTCCACTCGATTCCACAACTGTTGTAATTTAAAAATAATTAAGGCATTAGGTCCATAAAATAGTCTCGGCTCAATGAACCTTTCATTGAGCCGAGACTATTTTATGGACCTGATGCCTTGTAGCTATATAAGTAATGTATAATTAACTTTATGTATGTCATGTTAAACCTAATATAGCAATCAATTATTCAATCAATCAATCAATCAATCACCGACAAATCAAATATACCGACGAAGCGACGCATTCACCTCCTTCCACAGGCTCTCAGTCATCCCTTCCCTCCTCTGTCGCATCAAAGAACGCCAGATTTTTCCAGATTTCCAGGGAGTTTTAAAACGAGGCTAGACCATTTTTTTATGGATGGGGATGCAAGGTGGATGTAGGTAGAGTTAAGTAAGAGAAACTACCACGTGTATATATCTCACGGCCTATTGTAGCTTTCTTATTTTCTTATGTTCTTATTTGATTAATATTTCCTCTATTAGATCTACAAATCCCTGCACATGTTTTAGACTGGTTATTCTATACTCCTCATGCGTCCTTTGGTCACAGAGATCCTGCCACCGAAGCTAATTGCAAACAAACTGCTTATTTTCCGCGGTTGTTTGCTGACGTTTTGCCTCCATTGTGTGGCAATAGAGGGAAGGTGGATGGGGGAAGGAAGGGAGGAAGGGCGATGTGAAGGAAGACCGCGAGAGGCTAAGTGTTAAGTGGAGGGAAACGATCAGTGTTCTTGCTGTCTTTCGTTGGTGGGTTTGAGACGAGAGAGAGAGAGAGAAAAAAAGAGAGAGAGAGAGAGAGAGAGAGAGAGAGGAGAGAGAGAGAGAGAGAAGAGAGAAGAGAGAGAGAAGAGAGAGAGAGAGAGAGAGAGAGAGAGAGATACTAAGGTAAGATACTTTGATCCTATCTAGACACTTTGCAAGTACCAACGACAAGGTTATTGACTCTACAAAGTGCCACCACACCAGGATAATTAATAATAACCGATATGGAGACGAGAGAGAGAGAGAGAGAGAGAGAGAGAGAGAGAGAGAGAGAGAGAGAGAGAGAGAGAGAGAGAGAGAGAGAGAGAGAGAGAGAGAGAGAGAGTATTAATGAGGAAATAAAAGTAGATGGAGGAGAGAAACTTCAAGCAGAGGCAGGAAGTAATGCAAGAATGTGCGAGAGAGAAAAATCATCAAAGCTAATTATGGACATGAGAAAGCAGACCCGAGTGCGTGTCTCTCTCAAAGTAAATTAGGTTTGTAATTCTACTCATAAAAAAGAAGAAAATAATAATAAAATTGAGATTGATCTGAGACTAATAATATATCGAGTAAAGCATTGCAATTTATATCTATATTCTGCCTTTACCTACGTTGCTTGTAACATTCATAGACATTAACGTAATACTATAATCGTATCTTTATTCATATTGAGATTTAAGTTATATAATGTATACGTATAATAAGAATGCTTTAAGGATGAAGACACTTTCCACCGCTGATTAACACCGCCAATCTCTTCGTCATCATCTCATCACCTCAACTCGCTCGCCACAAACAACAAAAAAACACACCGTCATTGAAGGCATCGCGCAAAAATACCCTCTTAATTTTTTCGACACCTTGTTCTTTGGCTCCATTTTGAGTGGGTGTCGCTAAGAGGTGATTCAGGTCCCATTGTTGTCTGTACACGGCCTTAACGTGAGAAGAACTTGAAATTAACTTTGGTGTCGTCGCTCTGGAGGTGATAAAAGGTGTCAGTGGACGCAAGAAAGGTGTTGAGAACTGTGAGAGACGAGGAGATGAACAGGGGAAGGAAGGGAGGAACTTGGCATGTGCTGAGAGTGAGAGGATCGTAAGAATATGCAGTGCGTGTTTATGAAATTAATTAGTAGGACATATTTTAGAGCAGGAATTTATTTTTCTCTCTTTTAGGTGTTGACAACCAGGTGTGAAGTCAAAGGATGCGAATTGAAAACGGAAATAAATACGACAGAAATGAATTATAGAAAAGCTACGAGTGAGGAAAAGAAGGGGAAAGGGGCGAAGGAAATAAGATAATAAGAAAGGGAAACAAAGTAACTGCAGAACCCAACCCACGAAACATAAACAACTATACTCGCCGCACGTTAAGTTGGCGAAAATGGGGCCCCTTCACTCCCCCCTTCCGAATACATGGGATTGGCTGAGGTATTGAGTGTTGGGGCTTTAGGGCGGAACTTGGAGTCAGGCATTCTTAGGTTCTTCGGCAACACCTCAGCCAATCCCGTGTGTTCGGAAGGAGGGAGTGAGAGGGCCCCATTTTCGCCAA